>CATKHJ010504716.1:0-13115 GCA_949750685.1 Vernicia montana
CAAAGAGATCAAAGATTGCAAATGTTTTGGTGATTAGATCTTTACAAGTTTTCTTAAGGATTCTTGTTGACTCTTCTGTTTGTTGGTTGCTAGTTTCTCATTGGATTTTCTGTTCTATGTTGATATCTATTAGACAATAATGAATTTATATGTTTCTTTTATGTATGTGAGAAATTATAAGTTGGTACAAATCATTAGGTTTTTCACTCATAAATATTAATATTTTGACGTAATGAAATTGGATTAAAAATTGTAATTTATACACAAGGGATGCGGAAGTTGCAGAAGTTGTAATTAGAGCAGCGTTATCAGTTATTAAGGAACTTAAGAAGTCCTTTAAATCCTTTGTGATCAGTTGGGTGAACAGAAGTTGCAACCGTGCAGCAGATTGGTTGGCAACCGAGGAACTTTTAGGTAGACTGCCTGTTAATTGGATGTATTTGAAGCCTTTAAGGATGATACAACTACTGTATGCATATACAGATATTGCTGCAATCTCTTCTTAGTTATGAAAGCTAAGTTTTCTGTGCCAAAAAAAACAAAAAAAAGTGATGCGGAAACTGATTAAAAGATTAAAAGTTTACGGTCCATTCAGCATCATTTTCTTTTTTTTTTTTAAACAAAAATAATATTTTAAAAATCAGAATTTTTTATTTTTTATTTTTATTTTTTTTTTCAAAATATTTCTGAATAAATATGAAAAAAATAAAAAATAATAATTTTTTTAAAAATATTATCTAATATTTATTTTTTTAAAATTTGAAAAAAAAAATAGAAAACAGCAGTGATACCAAATGTCCCTTATTAATTATTGCATTTATATCTAATATATTTTGTATCCTCTTATAAATTCTACTTATGATAGTGATATTTACAACATTTAAAGGACAAAAAAAAACATAATTTGAACTAATATTTATTTAAAAAAAAAAAAAATCATTGTCATTTAATTCTAATTTCATTACCTTTTTTTTAGGTAAGGAATTCATTACCTATTTTTAGTATTTAATAATTTTGATATATATAACCATTGAATTTAAAAATCAAGATAATTTTCATCACCATCAATAAGAAAAATTAAAAGTGATAAAAATAATTTTAAATTTTCTTTAATGATCCATTTATATTTAAACTCAAATACTAGCTAACTAATATATAATCTTTCAAATATTAACCAAAAAATCTGAAATTTAGATTTTTTTTTGTTGACATGTTTTGACTCTCTCTCACCATCTCTATTTGTATTTTAGGAATATAATGAAAAATACTTAATGACTGTATTTTCTTTATTATTTCATTTGAACCCAAAAAAAACAAAACAAAACAAAACAATCATAATGTTTTTTTAATCTCTCTTTTGTCTTAAAAATTATCAATGCCTACATTACACTTGAGTATTTAAGTGAGCAAAACACTTTGGAACAGGTCCCACTTAATAAAAGCATGAAATCACAATAGTTTTTTGTACTCTCCCTTCAAAATAATAAGTTAAAAAACAATTCACGCAATCAACATTCACACAAAACTACCATAACAAATCAAGAATCAGCAAACAAAACTTTTTAACTGTTATACATTGCTTTTGCTTTATAGGTAACTGTCAAAAACAATAACTATACCGCTCTATACTAACAAATTTTATATTATATTAAAAATAATAATAATAATAATAATAAAAACTACATTTCTGCTTTTAAAATTGAGGATAAGGCACACGTGTATACCCTATAGAACACTCAAAACCCCTTTAATTGCAACTCAAACCTCAAAAAACCCATAACTTTTAACACTAGAGATATAATAAATGAAATAGATAAACATAAATATTAAAGAAAAAAAAATGAATACCAGAAGAAACAAATTAGACTGAAGAAATAGCGATTCCTCGGAAGATCAAAGCCTGTAAAAATAAGCAAAAATATGTGAACTTGTGCTAATGAAGCTCATACCATATAAAGCAGGAAAAAGAAAATTTATCCTATCAATAAATGTAAATAAAAATAACATCAAAATAGGTTTTAAGATTTTGCCAAGTTTGACCCCAAACTCGTTCACAAGAAAAGCTTTAGAAATGAAGATTTTAGCTGAATTTGGCCTGCCTTTATCATCCAAGACACTTTTACCAATAGTAGGATTTGGAGATCCATTTATTGATTCCATATCCTGGAGTGGTTACATTGTTTATATTTGTTACTGAACAGCAGATAGAATTCTATAATTAACAGATCTTGTATGGGTTAAATTTTATGTTCTTGTTGATTATTCTCCTGAAATTTCCCTCCTAATTGTTATTATCTACTACCACCTATTGCTACTCTTATGTTCTGGCATTAAAAGCCTTTGAAAATTCACATACCTGGCAAGGTAATGACAATCTGCCGGATTAATGTCCTCGCTAAAGTGTAAGCCTGACAAAACAATTCTTGGAGAAACAAACTCTGTGAAGGAAAACAACTTGAAAAAATAGACCAAAGGCCAATTGATATAATCAGACATCAACTTTTGGGGGCAAATGCAGCTAGAGCATTTGCATGTGCTGGTGATAGGTTGCTCAACAGAGGCTGCATTTGGTGGCCATATAGTGAAATCAAATGAGAAAAAGCTCTTCCTACTTGAGCCTTAACTTCTGGCGTTTCAACTGGAGACACAACAACTTGAGCAAAAAGATTGACCAACTCTGGAACAAGTGCAAGGATCTGCTTTGCACACAAAAGGGTATCAATAACTGAAACAAAACTATAAAAGCAGGAATAACCATATTATATGTTCATGCATCTGCATACAGAATAAATTATTGCTTTTGCATTATTTCTCTTTGCATCATCTAATTCTCAACTGTGTTGAATTTCATGGTCTATCCATTCAGATCACATGTTAATTTTCAAGTCAATCTAACATTAATGGTGTTCTATTTATGCTGTAACAATTTATTTTCTAAATAAATTAAGTGAAAAAGAGTTAAACAGATAGAACAACAATCAACAACGCCTTTACTGCAATGGTTGGTAAAAACTTGAGCCCATGTAGTGGAGTGAACCTTATCAAAGTCAGGAGCGTGATGAGGCGGCGCAATATTTTGAAATCCCTTCAAGACAAATAATGTTTAGTTGCTAGAATGTAACTTCCCCATCTGAAACCAGTGCTCTAGGGAAATGGATTCCTAAATTATCAAGGAATGCGAGATTTTATTGTAATATTCATTGTGGCTGGTCAAGTATTTAGGAATATGAAAAGTAGGTGAATTAATTAAATTACATAATACTTCCAATATGATTTTTCTTTTGGTCATTTCTTGATTAGGCTAAATAAAATCTATTTCATTACTATATTTTTAAAAGGCCTTCCTATCTTAAGAACTGCTGTCCATGATCTCTTTCTAACAAACTGTTTTTTTCTTTTATTATTATATGTTTATATCAATAAACTACTTTAACATTAACTTAATAAAAAGAACTTAAAATTGACAACCATGATTATAAATATTTTTTAGGGTTAAATCACAAAAAACCTCCTAAGCTTTAACTCAACGTAAACTTTGCTCCCACTATTTCAAAATTAGCAATTTTGCTCTCAAAGATTTGATAATGACCTATCAGGCTAACAATTTAGCCTTGGAATATAAATTATGGATTTTCACCACACTTTAGTCCCTTTAAATTAAATCAAACTCTGGTCCTATATTTTTAAATCTAGTTGCATTTTAGTACCTGGCCTATTATATTATAGAACACTTTAGTTCCTCAAAGTTTGAACGTTACAATAATGATAGTATAGGGACTAAAATTGCAAAATTTGAAATAGAGACCAAAATCTATAACCTCAAAGGGTTTATTGTAACTAACCCTATTTTTTTAATGATCTTATTATTGATAACACAATATTTATAATTATGTTAAGAAAAATTTTGAAACATTGCGCATTATCTCAAATAAAATCATAAATTTTAATTGCATTAACATGTATGTTTATACTGGGTCACATTTATTTAAACATGAGTAAAGATTTTGTATGTCAAGTAATAATAACAATATCTTTATTTTCTGCTACCAATAATCCATAGTGAAGGTTCACAACCTTGTTCAAATATATGAGAATGCGCTTTCCCATGCAGATGGGAACTAAACAATTAATGCATTCCCAAAAACCACCAAACCACCCACCCTAACTCTTTGTGGTTCAAGCAATCAAATGCACCCTTTAGTTATAGAGACAACAAAGCAGGACATATTAATGATGAATACATTACGAGGTGCCTACTATGAGTGCTCACTGCAGGATCTATACCTACACACTACATACATAAAGGGAAAAGACACTAAGAACTGAACAAAATAGGATTATTTGACTTCAACTTGAAATGAAATGCAACCGATACTAAAATTTAGTTACTATATGAAATCAAAGAATTTTTCCTACAACACAACATAAACAGAAAAAATATTTTATGGGCTTTATGTCTGTTACTGTTCAAATATAGGAAACTCTCTATTTAAACACATGCCAGTAATTAATGCACATATATATATATATATATATATATATATATAAACATGAATGCACTAGGTGTAGGAACTAAACAAATACCTGTGGATTGGATGACAAAACAAGAGTAGAGACACAACTGTAGACAGCCATGGACTCTTCGTGATCTTCTTTTAAGGGAAGAACTTTCAAAAAAGCAGGAAGGACCTGAGAAAATCAACCCAGAGATGCACAGATAATGTTCTTGCTGCAATCAGCTGTATTAAGTCATGAAAAAGCTGTCCAAAGAATTACCTGATTCAATGGGATAGACTGGGGATGCACCATTATCATCCTTGCCACTGCTCCAGCAGCATTATCCCTAACAGCATCATCTGGTTCAGATTCCCCAAATAACGGGTGAAGTCCTCGTAAAATATCACTGTAGTATCTGGTATTGATGCAAGGAAAAAGCTCAAGCAATACAGATGTATAGTTTAAGAGGAGATGAAATTCATTGTCAAAATAGTTCCTAACACCTCAATAGTTTTTTTTTTTTAACAAATCATTTCATAAATGCACTCTGCACCCCAAAAGCCTCAGTGCAAATGATAAGGAATACAATTCAGAAACATTGAAGAGGGAGAAAGACTGCAATGAAAAATGATAAAGTACAGGTGGAGGGTGAGTTGTTGGTTATTAAGTAAAGGATACTTCAAAGTTGATTCGCCTCCATTTTTGCACAACTCACCAACACAAAATGCAGCATTCCGTCTGTTGGTTGGATCTGACGATGCTAGTTCTTTTAGTACTAAGGGCATTACCCTCTGAAACATTACAAGAGCTTCCAGGAATTAGACAGTTTTAGAAGCTGCTAAAGACCCAAAATTTAAATACAAGAAATTCATATTCTGATTGATTACATCAACATAGCCTGCTATTGGAGCACCCATATCCTGAGCAACTTCAGCAAGGCAAGCAACCACCATAGTTCGATCTTGCGGCGGGCGCGAAGCTTTCTGCAGTTCCCAATGATCAAAATAGTAAATTACCTAACTGGGAAGTCTTAGCATGAGGTGGAAAATACATGCTACAAGTATCAACTGCTAACCCACCGCAAATTTCATTAAAGGTTCAAATAGCTTCGCAAAGATTGGCGCAAAATGAACACCCATGGATTTTGCAAATGCAGGAAGAAGGTCAGAAACTGCATCCATAAGCACTTCATCATGTTCGGTATCATCGTCATCAATGTCACTATCATTATCTGGCTGCTGACAAGCTGATTCCTCTCTCAGCAATACCAAAGTTGCATCAATAAGCTGCGACATATCTGAAATAAGACCAAATTAGAGCAGAGATGTGAAGTGTCTGAATCTCAAATTTTTATTTTCACCTTCTTAACAAAGAGAATTACACCTGCACTTACAAGGTTCAATAGCCAAGTAACCATAATCCTTAGCAATGTCTGCTATGCTCATACAAGCTTGAGCAACAACTTCTTTGTCATCATCTTCAGTCATAGTCTTGATATAAATATGCATCACATTATCTGCGTATTATAAAGAGATAATTACTTGGAATTTGTTGACCAAACAAAACCAGGTCAAGCCTGGCAGCCACAAATAATTATATGCCACAATAAAGTTGTCCCCACCGAAAACTTCTCTTGCCTTTGCTGGTCCCTCCTGCAGAAATGAGAACAAAGGTTGTTATCACATTAATACAACAGCCATCAACACAGCAAAAACTGATCAGGCATATTGGCATCCTAATAGGAATTTTTCATTTTATTGACAAAAAAGATAAACTAATAACACAAAGTGGAAGCTTGTACAAGCATTTGCCAAGTAAAAAACTCATCCCAGGAAATGCATCCACTAATCTTACTAATCCAAGCAAAATGCTTTAACTATTCTGACAAACCAAGCCAAAACTCCCGCAGCCAAATCCCACGGAATGTAAAAACTATAACATAAACATTCAGAAGCCATCAGGCTATGCAGGAATGGGAGAAAAGTGGCAGGGGAGACAGCAACTAGTGTCTAGAAAAAAGGGT
The DNA here is from genome assembly GCA_949750685.1 of Vernicia montana. NCBI lineage: Eukaryota > Viridiplantae > Streptophyta > Magnoliopsida > Malpighiales > Euphorbiaceae > Vernicia > Vernicia montana. Next base: position 6,521 of record CATKHJ010504716.1, read on the forward strand.
AATATTTCTCCAAAACCATTGAAAAAGACAGCTGATTAAAGTGCTATTGAAGTATTGAACACTCACATTATGATTTTGGAAGATTGCATATGCTGCTGTCAAAACATCTGCAATAACAATGAACCAATCAACAGAATTAGCATGATTATAAGATATTGCCTCAGTGAACCACTAAATAAGTGATACAGGCTCAAAAAGCTTAAACTTCATTGAGAATAAGATCAAAAACACCAAGGTCATGTAATAGATAGAATTAGTAATAAAATTTACAGTTTTCACATCCAAAGATTTAGCTGTATTTGCAGTGCCACATAAAAACATGAAAATCCCTTCCAAGTACAAAATTTCACCATCTACCTTATAATTTCCTGCCCTCCCATTTTCCCATTCCACCAAGGCTCAAAAACCTACTTTCTTTTTACTCTTTACAAAGCACAGTTGATGAAACACCAGATTACGCAACATTGTTTCAGAGTGCAGCGTACAGCCTAAACACATGAAAATTTTTATCTACTTTTCAACTATTTTAGATCTATTTTTTTTTTAGAGAGAAGCGCTTTTATAAAATGGGAAGCAGGAAAATAAGAAGAAAAGGATGAAAAGCATGACAAAAGTCTCGGTGAAAAGAAAATGAGGAATAAAAGATGTCCCAAAAATGAAACCGCGGACAGGTTATTTTTCAAGTAGAGAGTAGAATTTCCCATCTAGTATTGAAGTGCTTGTGCTTCAATGCACATTGAGATACGACCAAAGGAACTCGTATCAATAGAATTTTCACACAAAAAGAACATAGAGTAATAGGATAGTGTAATAAATTAGTACACAAACATGTGTTTTTCACTCACGCTTTAAAGCAATGATTGCCTGAAGCCGAACATCTTCATGAAAATAACCTGAATGTCTTACCAAAATCTTCAATGATTCCTCAAAATAGCTTAAAATAGTTAAAGAACTAGAGGAAAAAACTTCTTTTCATTTTTATTCAAATTTAGAATGTTGATATCACTAAAAAGAAAAATTAGAATGTTGGTAAAGGATATAATAGAAAAACAAATACAATAGTAACAGGATACGGGGCATAAGAATTCTTTGTGTGCAGTGCAAATAAGCCAAGTGCTTGAGTTGCAGCTGCCTTTTCATCCAAAACTCCTGTTCTTATGCTGATATTTCGAACTTTGGGCTCATCATTAGCTTCATCATCAGATGACACTCCACCAAAACTATTAATATTTTCATCATCAGATTCATCAATATCAACTGCAGAGCCATCATCAAGATTGCAGGATAAGAATGCCAGGGGTACAACATGAGGAAGGTACTGTGCACAAAAATAAAGTTTCACATGAATATGGCCATTGAAAAAGGAATCAAAAAATTTTGTTTCCACCAAATTCAAACAAACCTGTGTAAAACTGTCATCCAAAATCTCAGCTGCATTGCTAAAGAATCCATGAGTGTACTCCCGAAGCTCACTGAACTCCAAGCTGAAACCCTGAGAAAGATACAGATATAAATCAATGAATTACTTAAAGCATGTGTCATAATTTTCAAAGGGAATTGCCAAGGTAATTACAGAAATTGCAGCTTCCATGAAAGGGGGTAAAATTGGTTCCATCCTCATTCTCCCAACAGACATAGCAACTATTCCAACAAGCTCAGTAGCTCTTGCTCGGGACCGGAGATCCTCATCATTTGTGAGCACCATGAAAGATTTCATTAACTCCAAAACTCTTTCAGCATATGGAATGAAAGCTTGCTCAGCAGCAGAGGCAACTGAACCAATTGCAGACTGCAAAAACATTAAAACAAACACAAATTACAGCTCAAAGAAAGACAAAGATGTTGTCATTAGATCAGTTTAATTAATGTAAACTTTATGTAATGCATCATTCTTACCATGCATGTTTCCTGCAGATTACGAGGGCTATTTTGAAGGGCAGCAAGTAGCTTCCCCATCAAAGGATCAAGGAAAGGAAGAATTTCTTCACCCATGTTCTCACAAAATGCTGCTAAAGCATAGTATGACTTCTCCTGACCACAGAAAGGAAAAACAATCATATGAAATAAAAGAATTATGTTCATACAACATATAATTTCAATGCCTAGAGAAATAATTTATCCCACAATTGATGCTTTTTTGTATGCTTACCTTTACTTCATCAGACGCATCCTCAAGGGCATTTAAAATGCACGGAAGAACACTATCATAATGAGATACAATTTCAGGCTGTAAATACTCAGCAAATTGACCCAACGCAAATGAGGCAGCCCCTCTAACCATTTGTTCTGGATCCCTCAATGCCCCTAGGACAATATGAAGAACATGTTCCATCTTGTCCTTCATCAAGTCCAAACAACCCTCTGAAATGACACCTAAAGCTGTAACAGAAGCTTCCCGATACTTTGGATTTGCATTCTGACTGTTGATCGAAGCAAACTCAAAAACAGGGGGAAAGACATGCTTTGAGAGGTTCAAAGCCATAGTGTCAATAACTTCTGCAGCAGCTCGATCTGGAGCAAGATCATCATCTTCATCAGCATCGGTTGATTCAGTGAGCAAGGAACACATCACTTGCAGGATGGGGATGACTAGCTTGTACTTTTTCAGAGAAGATGATTTGTACTTTGCCAGCCATGAAATTATCTGAATAGCCTAATATTAAGAGAAAGTATAGGAAGTAAGCAAAATATGTAAAGAAACTGCAATGAAGCATAAAAAAAAGTAATTATTTGTGTAAAAAGCCCATTAACTTGTACACAGCTGTTTCCCAAATACCATTGCTAGCAAGAGAAAGAAAGACAAGGAAATTGAACTTGATGCTCATACCTGATGACGAGTGCCAGATTCCAAATTTTGACTAGAGCAAACTTCAAGAGAGAACTGCACTATGGATTTCACTGAATCTCCAAGAAGAGGAGCTGGAGATTCAATCAGCTCATCAAAAATTTCAAAAGCAATTACAGCAACATCCTCCTCCCCAGAGGCAAGGCATTGTCTTGCTACATTCAAAATGCTTGGAATAAACTGCCGAAACTTTACCTGAATAGATATTATTAAAATCAATACCAAAAAGCCCTACTGAAATTGTATAAAACCTATTCAAGCATCACTTTGTTATGAAACAAATTCATTCCACGATTTTTTTGGAGTTTAAGAACACATCAATTTTCCAATATTGGGGTTATCTCATACTCCTAGTATACCAAGGATCAGCCTCGGGCCCTTATCTTTTTGCTTTGATCACAAATGAAAGGAATGCTAAAATAGTGATAAAAATTTTTAAAACAATAACAATAATAATATTAATAATTAATAATAATAATAATAATAATAATGTCTAGTTCACACCTTAAAATTCAACAATTGAAATATCAAACTTCTTTATCACAATTTTAATTTTCTGCAATTTTATGCGTGTTGAAACAACAAAGTTTGACATTACCTTCAAGATTTACATCAATAAAAGTGTTTCATTTTTTAACATTAATTATATCATATTATGCCCCTTTTGTAAAACTTGTAATTTTTTATGACGCACAACATGATATAGCAAACAATAGTAGATTGCTGGAAACGTGCATATGGAGGGAAAAGACAAGGCAAAGATAACCAAGAACCTCTCAAACATAAGAGACCATGTCAAGATTTTGGCACTTGCTTTCTTGTATACATGATACAGAGATAGATTACTTCCAAATCATATGCAGTAAGCATGCAATGACCATCAGATGTAATTGACGAGCTAAAAATTACACTAAAAGGATGTAAACTTACCACTTCATCCCCATCATTTGTAAATTCTAGAAAAGAACCTACTGCCCTGTTAAAACATAACAAAATTCCAGTTAAAAAAGTAGAAACCATAAAAGGTTCTTCTTGATGGAAACATAAGCAAAAGAAATATCTAAAAAAGAATTATTCGATTAGTACTTAAGAGCAGCGACTCTAACACGGTTGCTAGTCTCATCTTGTAGACACTTGAGTAAAAGAGCTTGCAAATCTGTGAAATGAGGTTGAAATGCACTCCCGATTGTTTCAGTTAAAGAGCTAAAAAGGATCAATGCCACCTTGTTTTTATACATATATGAAAAAAAAAAAGGAACACTAATCAATTAGTGTTTTAAATGTAATGAAACAAAGACCCACACTATCAAGCCTTAGTATAAATAGATTAGAGAAAAATCACAGATAGAATAATTGGACAACCAATCAAAATATTGAACAATAGCACTAGTCCGTAACAAAAATGCTGAGGTCAAAAACAAAGATAAAAAGATCTTATCATAGTTCCTTCACTTGAGATGATTGTGTTTGTATGCGTGTGTTCTCATATAATGGAAAAACTTGTGGGATTTATACTTTTAGCTATACATAAGTATGCATGTGCACAGGGTAGAAAGAATGAGAGAGAGAGAGATCAAGTCACTATATCCATGAGCTAACACACTTCAAAATCAAAAAGTTACCAAACAATTGACCATTTTTTATAAAGAGGCAAACAACCCACATGCTAGTTCTACTAAACCATCAACACAAAGTCACAATGAAATATTGTTGCACTGATCATGCTCTTATCTATTCAGCCATAAAGGGGAGTACATTAATCAAAGTTTGAAAATGTAAATGCAAGATGACATAAACAATGAATTATAATCTTATAAAAGAGCATTGAAAGCCATAGTCTAGATAATGCAATAGTTACAATGACATAAAATAGAAGATACAAACAAAACATGGTCTTGTGATTAAACAAAATAGCTCTAGACATAGAAGAAAGGTTTTTAAGTGTTATAGAACTTACTTCTCTATGGTCTTCCTGTGCACTTTGACTACATTGGAAGAGAAAAGGCAGCAAATCAGGCCACTCTCCTGCTGGAACAACATATTTCGCAATGATACTCACTACATTTGCACTTGCTCGCCTTACTGGGGGACTGCAACAATAACAACAACAACCAAATATTACATTACAAAAACAACTTTAATTTTCTCAACAATGATCTCGATTAGAATTAACCTGTGCTCCATGGTAATGCTCTCGATTAGAGAGTGCTTGACAAGCTGCTTGAGGTGAGGAGAGAGCTTGGCCCAATGGCCGGTGATCTTCTTGCGGAGGAGAACAGCAGCTAACTGGCGGACGTTAGGGGTCTTAGCGGTGCGAAGGTGCTGAACTAGGGCGGGGACCACCTGTGGATCCTTGGCTAACCTCTTAATTTGCTCCTCTGCTTGCCGCCTTGCGTCGTTGTCAGGCATCAAGAATTGAATCAACAACAATTCCAACGATTGAGCCATTCCTCTTTAGTCTTTACTTTGTCACTGTGAGAACTAAGAACTCAGAAGTTTGGGTTTTGCTTAGCTGCCGCACACAATTGCAAAAGGGTTTTGGCTTTGGGTTTTGCTTTGCTTGCTTCCTGTTCAAGAGACTTGCTTTTCTTTTCTTTTCTTTTCTTTTTTTTTTTTTTTTTTTTTCTACTTTTCATTTTTAAATTTTAATTATTTATTATTATATACCCTCCAATCCAACTTTCTATTCTAGTTTAAAAAATGTTGAAAATTTATTATAATGATTAGAAAATTGTTGATAATTTAATTTCTTATTAATTATACCCTCCAACTTTCTAATTTAAAAAATATTGAGAATTTATTATAATAAAAAAAATTGTTAATATTGATTTTATTTGATACTAGACAATCAATGAAAAGTTTTTCTAGTTGGTGCCTTGCAATATTCTACCTATAATCAATAAACATGAAATATACGGCATAAATAATAATATGATTATTTATTGAAAGAAATAATGAAAAAAATTTGTAAAATAAAATTATTATGTAAACTTTTTAAAGCTCAAAGTTTAGACACATCTAAAAATTCATTATAGTTGAAATGATCATGATGAGCTTAGCCTGTATAAAGAATTAAAAAAACTTAATATCATTTAAATATATCTTAAGCTTTATATTATATTATAACATACATATACCTAATACACATTTTTTTCTCAGGTGTTTCTGTTGGAAAGAGCTCACTTTGTATATCGCTTGGAATATCTGCTGGTTGGCTTTCTTCATCATCACTCGTACCAAAGTGGATCGTTGAGGCGGTGTCACTGTGCAAAATGACAAAGATAAATGTAGGGGTGAGCATTATTAGGTTAAAATTAAATAATTGAATCTAGCCGATTAAATAATTCAGTTTGATTTTGAAAATATTTGATTCGGTTTTAATTTTTAATATCAAAAAATTTGGTTATTTAAGTTCAGTTCGATTTTCAGTAAAAAAAATCGAATAGATCGAACCGAACAGAAATTTATTAAAATAAATTTATTTTTATATTTAAACAACTTATTTTTTTATTAAAATAATATAATATTTTTATGTATAACTTTTAAAATAATCAATAAATTTAATTTAATTATTTAAAAAATAATTTAAAATGAGATCCTTTTAAATTAAAATGTGTTTCAAACTTCTTTTAATAATTAAATAAAAAGTATTGATTATATTGAAAATTATACTTAAAAATATATATGATTTTAAATTATTTCAAATCAATCTTAATATCAAAGTATATTTGTAAATTTAATTTAATAAAA
>CATKHJ010504728.1:0-19306 GCA_949750685.1 Vernicia montana
TTGTTATTTTCTATAGATTCTCCTAGAGGTAGAAGGAATGATGATGATGGAGGATGCAATCATCACATTTGTTGCTCTAGGAATTGATATCAAGATTATTTTGGAGCTAAGGAGTTAAGGTGAGAGATACTTATACTATTATGATTGTGTTTTGAACTATGAGGCATGATTGCCTAATTCCTTCAAGAACTACCAAATGATTGTTAATTATTATTGAATATCCTTATTGTGATATTACTCTCATTAATCCATAAACTATGATTGAACAAAGACCATGTTTATTATATGATTATAACATGAATTTCTTAAGAACCAATGCATGATAATGACCCATGATTCACAATCCCTTTTGTATATATGTATATCCATGACCAAGAACCCAAGCAAAAAACTCTAACACTAATATGGGGCAAGACATTAGGCATTGTGCACAATATACTCCAATGGATAGAGTAAAGTATCCATGCCTTGGTTGGGAAGGCTATAGTGTCCTAGCCGTGAGATCTGATCAATTTTGCTCAAGGATGAGGGTATGCTCCGTTAAGAAGAGCCTCTACCTCCCATGTTCAAGATTGAATATGTTCTATGTCTCAGTTCTTGGTAATGCCTTTGAGGAATATGCCATTTATCATGAGGAACGTTAAGACTTATGAACCTCTATTCAAGTTATTGATATTTCTGCTAAACATGATATGTACATGATGAATGAACCATGAACCATTGTTATTGATAAGCCATGAATCATTGCTATTTTATGAACCTCATGAACTATTGTTATTGCATGAACCATGAACTTATCTTGTGAGCCATGCTTGAAACACCAAGCCTCATGAGTATAGTAGTATAATTATTACTCACTGCTTTATCTCATTAGTGATTCTATTTTTCAGGTGAGCTATAGTTTATCAGTTAAGTTCCAAGGCATTCTTCTTCTCCAGTCCTCGAAACTTTGGTGATCAATGTAAAGCTCAATCTTTATTTTAATTATTTTGTATAGATGATGATTCTATTTATAAATGCTTCATGGTAGATGTAAGAATGATAAGTTTATTGAATGTACATGTAATGAATGAACATTCTTTTGGCTTTTAAGGTAATGACATGGATGATATGATATGCAAGTGTAATTAAGCATGTTATTGATGAGTATGGTTTAGCATGAATGTCAGGTTGAGATCTTGGGAAGACATGTATGTGATAGTATGCATGATATGGATGATGTTAGATGAATTGCAATGTCAAGGTTCCTATGGGTTTTCGGTGGCCTTATACCTACCCATGTCCTAGGATTGTAGCAGCCCGATAGTTAGGTCGTGACAAGGTTGGTATCAGAGCAAAAGATTAAATTTAAAATAGATCTGATACCAAGGTTGTATCAGAGCTAAAGCTTAAATTTAAAATAGATCTGATACCAAGGTTGGTATCAAAGCGTAAGCTAAAGTCTAGAATAGACTCTAATAAGTTATATGAGTTGTATAGAATAAGAGATACCATGAAGCATAGGAAAATTCCTCATGTCAATTGAAGTCATCGTTATATGAAATTCCACGTTATCTATATGTGTTAAGAAATCTTATATAAGTTTACATGTTATTGTATAGATGCCACTAAGAAGAGGATGCCCTCCTCTTCGAAGGGGACCTCAACGCCCCAAAAGAAGAGCAGCATCCGATGTTGCATCTATTCAAGAAGAACCACCTAGAAATAGGCGAAGGATTGAACAAAATGAAGAGGAATATATGCCATCTCCTCAAGTAGATCCCATTGAACTCTTGAGGGAGGAGATAAGGCAACTTAGAGAAGAGAATCAAGCTTTGAGGGAAGCTCAACAAGCTCCTCCTCCACCTCCTCCAGTTGTTCCTAGGGCACCTAGGGAGGTTAGGGCTCCTCCTCCACTAGTGCCTATACCTAATAAAGGGCAGAGAATAGTACTTGATGATGGAGGGGTTTCCATCCAAGATTTTAAGAGACTAAAGCCTCCAGAGTTTGCTGGGGAAGATGGTGAGGAACCTGACAAGCTAGTCCGTAGAGTGCCTTGTTCTGATGTAAGGGTGATAGAGTTGGTGGGTCTATAGTTAGACAAAGAAGCATGGCAATGGTATTTGAGGGATGTAGAAGAGAAGGTATACAGTGAGAATCCTCTTACATGGGCTATGTTCAAGCAAGAGCTCATGGATAAGTTCCTAGCTGAAAGGGAATGACAGAATAGAGCTTTACAGTTTGAGCAGCTGTGGCAAAGGCCGGGGATGACGGTGTCGGAGTATGCTAAGGAGTTCAATAGACTTAAAAAGTTTGCTCCTTACATTGTTCCTACCGAGGCAAGTAAGGTAGAGAGGTTTAGGATGGGATTAATTACTCCATTATACAATGCCTTTCTTTCAGTGGAATTCCCTACCTTGGCTAAGTTGATTGATAAAGCCAAAATGATGAAAACTAGACACAAAACTGAAAGAGCTGCAAGGGTGGAGAGAGAACACAAGAACAAGAACAAGAATAAGGGGCAAAGCAATCAAGGTAGTCAGGGTAAGTAAGGGGGAAATAGTATGCAAGTGCAAGTATCTGAGCCTCCAGTTTCTACCACAGTGCATAGCCAACCGAGAGGGGGAGGCCAAGAAAGAGGCCAAAATCGTTCTACCTCTATGGCTTCTGCACTTGTGAGCTATAGTAAACTAAGGATCTCATACTAGGATTTCACGAATCCCGCTTGTGCTGAGTGTGGGAAGAGGCATATGGGTACTTGTAGATTTGCCTCGGGCGTATGTTTAGCTTGTGGTCAGATGGGCCACTACATCAAGTGTTGCCCCGAGAGGAAAGTGCAGCATGGCACACTTATAGCCTCACAGCCTACGGTTCAGATGGCTCAACCAGATGTAAAGGATTCCTATGGCCGTGGAAGAGAAGTAGGCCAATCATCTGGTACATGAGCCACTGTAGCAGAGAAAGGAAAAGGAAGAGTGTTTGCAATGAACCAATAGGAAGCTAGAGCAGCTAACACAACAGTGACAGGTATTATTCCTATCCAAGGCATGCATGCAGGAGTATTGTTTGATTATAGTGCCGCACATTCTTTTGTGTCACCATGCTTTGCAAGAAAGATAGGAAAGAATAGAGAGAAAATGCAAGTTCCCTTAGAAGTGTCTACTTCCCTAGGTGAAGTCATAGATGTGCATAATATGTATTCTACATGTATAGTAGAGATTGATGGGAGAAAACTTCCGAGTTATTTAATTGAATTAGAAGTGTTGGATTTTGACATGATTCTAGGCATGGATTAGTTGTCTCAACACCATGCACACATTTGATTGCCATGAAAAGAAGATAGAGTTCAAGAAGGAAGGGTAAGATGTATTCATGTATCAAAGGGATAGAAGTGATGTTCCTTCTAATCTCATATCCGTAACTGGGGCAAGAAGGTTATTGAGGAAAGGATGTAAGGGGTATTTGGCATATGTTGTGGACACATGGAACACTCCTACTGAGGTTCATCAAATAACGGTAGTTAGTGAGTTTTCGGATGTGTTTCTTGATGAATTGTTTGAATTGCCACCGGAGAGGGAAATATAGTTCAACATTGAACTTCTTCTGGGCACACAACCAGTGTCTATTCCTCCTTACCATATGGCACCTATGAAATTAAAAGAGTTGAAAGCATAGTTGCAAGACCTACTGGACAATGGATTTATCAGACCGAGTAGTTCACTATGGGATGCACCAGTTCTGTTTATGAAGAAGAAAGATGGTTCTATGAGACTTTGCATCAATTATAGGTAATTGAACAAGCTAATGATCAAGAATAAGTATCCTTTGCCAAGGATTGATGACTTGTTTGATCAATTACAAGGAGTAAGTTGCTTTTCTAAGATTGACCTCAGATCAGGCTATCATCAGCTTAAGATTAAGAATGAGGACATTTGCAGAACTGCCTTTAGAACAAGATATGGCCACTAAAAGTTCACGGTATTGCCTTTCGGCTTAACCAATGCTCCTGCGACCTTCATGGATTTAATGAATAGAGTGTTCAAGCCTTTCTTGGATAAATTTGTGATAGTCTTCATCGATGATATCCTTATTACTCCAAGAATAAAGAAGAACACGAAGAGCATTTGAGAATTGCTTTGTAGACATTAAGGGAGCACAAATTGTACGCCAAACTGTCGAAGTGTCAGTTTTGGCTCGATTGTGTTTGCTTCCTAAGACATGTGGTTAGCAAGGAAGGAATCAAAGTTGACCCAAAAAAGATAGAAGCAGTGTCAAGTTGGCCTAGACTAACGAATGTGACCAAAGTCTGCAGTTTCCTTGGTTTGGCGGGTTATTACAGAAGGTTTGTAAAAGATTTCTCCAAGATAGCCTCGCCAGTGACCAAGTTAAATAGGAAGAAAGTGAAGTTCACATGTGATGATGATTGTGAGAAGAGTTTTCAGCAACTCAAGACATGTCTCACTACAACTCCAGTGCTTGCATTACCAGAAGGAATGGAAGGGTTTGCAATTTACTGTGATGCTTCAAGAGTGGGATTGGGATGTGTCCTTATGCAACACGGGAAGGTGATCGCATATGCTTCAAGACAGTTGAAGAAGCACGAGATGAATTATCCGACACATGACTTAGAAATGGCAGCAGTGATCTTTGCTCTCAAGATATAAAGGCATTATCTCTATAGTGAGAAATGTGAAATTTACACCGATCACAAGAGTTTCCAGTACATCTTAAAGTAAAGAGATATGAATCTAAGGCAAAGAATATGGGTAGAGTTTCTTAAGGATTATGATTGCCAGATTCATTACCATCCAAGTAAAGCCAATATGGTTGTGGATGCTTTGAGCAGGAAATCAATAGGAAGCCTAGCTCATATTGCAACAGGGAAGAAGCTGTTGGTTAAGGAGTTGAAAGAATTGTTCAACAAGGGATTGAAATTGGAGATTTTCGAATCACAAGTGCTTTTGGCACACTTCCAAGTGAAGCCTATATTGATTGATGATATAAAGGCATTACAAGATAATGATCCTTCACTGGTTAAGTTGAAACAAGAAGTTCAAGAAGGCCAAGCAATAGAGTTTCAATTGAAATATGATGTGTTGATGCATGGGAAATAGTTATGTGTACCGAATGTGGATGGACTTAGAGAGAAGATAACTCAAGAAGCACACCAAGCTTCATATAGTATTCATCCAGGTGTAACCAAGATGTATCATGATTTGAGAGATTGTTATTAGTGGCTTGGTATAAAGAAAGATGTAGTTACCTTTGTGTCTTCTTGCTTGACATGTCAACAAGTCAAGTTTGAACATCAAAATCCTTCAGGTCTTTTGCAAGAGATCAAATTACCGGAATGGAAATGGGAACGTATCACGATGGACTTCGTAGTTGGATTACCAAGGACTTCGAGGGGTTATGATTTCGTTTAGGTGATTATGGATAGATTGACTAAATCAACCCATTTTCTAAAAGTGAAGACTACATACACTGCAACTCAGTATGCTCAGCTGTATTTGGACAAAATAGTGAGCTTGCATAGAGTGCCAATATCCATCATCTCGAATAAAGGTACTCAATTCACATCTAGATTCTGGCATAAGTTGCAAGAGGCATTAGGCACACAGTTGAATTTCAATACTGCTTTTCACCCACAGATGGATGGACAATCCGAACAAACTATATAGACATTAGAAGACATGTTACACATGTGTGTGCTTGACTTTGGTGGGAATTGGGACAAGTACCTACCCTTGATAGAGTTTGCTTATAACAATAGCTATCATTCCACCATAGGCATGGCACCGTATGAAGCATTGTATGGTCGAAAATGTAGATCACCGATATGTTGGATGGAAGTCGGTGATAAGCATATTGAAGGACCGGATTTGATTAAGGAAACTTCAGAGAAAGTACCAATTATCAGAGAAAGATTGAAGACAGCCTTCAGCAGGCAAAAGAGCTATTAAAATCCTAAGCAGAAGGATGTTAACTTTTGTATAGGAGATCATGTCTTCTTAAAGATCTCTCCTATGAAAGGTGTTATGAGGTTAGGAAAGAAAGGTAAACTTTATCCAAGGTACATTGTGCCATTTGAGATATTGGACAAAATTGGCAATGTATCATATAGACGAACTCTTCCTCTAAGCCTAGCCCATGTACATCCGACATTCCATATTTCGATATTGAGAAAATACGTACTGGATCCATCACATATTCTTTAACCTCAAGCAGTTGAAGTAGATGAGAATTTGGCTTTTGAAGAAGTCCCAATTGCAATCATCGATCGCCAAGTCAAGAAATTAAGAAATAAAGAAATTGTGATGGTGAAAGTTCAATGGAAAGATCATAGCTTAGATGAATGAACTTGGGAGAGTGAGCAAAGTATGCTACACAAGTATCCCCATTTATTCTCTATGTAAATACTATATATGACATGTACATGTAAATTCAAGGATGAATTTTCTATACGGAAGGGAGAATGTAATACCCCAAGTGTTCATGAATATACTTCTAACATGATGTATGAATAAATAATAAGTATTATTTATTTTACATGTATATTAATGTATTAGATTGATTGAGATAAGAAATTTGACTTAGATTTGGGTTAGTTGAAAGTGGGCCCCATTTTCCATTAACACCATATTTTATATATGTATTTGCTTATGTCTAAGTTCATTGAACCTAGACACTTACTATCATTTTCCTTTCATCTTCAAAAAGGCTCTCAAAAGCAAGAAACAAAAGCTTTCTTTTTCTTCTTCTTCTTCATCTTTTCTTCTTTCCTTCTCCATTTGGTAAGAGTGAATCTCCATTAAAAATAAAAGCTTCAAAGGTAAGGATCTAAACTATTTCCTTCATTTAGATCTTGAATTGCATATTGATTGATTTGGGTATTGTTCTTCATTTCTTCTTCTTCTCTTTTTCTTTTGGTTTACCCAAATGGGTTTTTACAAAAGAGAATTTCATTGAGAAAATGCTTTTAGATAATGATTTATAAACATGATTTACAAGTATGATTTATGGGCATGAAGAGTTGAAAATGGATTTCAAAAGAGGATTTCAAGTCTTTCCATTTTATTAATGATGGGTTTGATTAAATGAATTTTAGAATCCTTTATTGATTCTATGTTTGAATTGATGAAATGAGTTAAGTTTTGAGTCTATTTGATGATGAGGAAGTTAGGTTTAATTGGGTTAAGTTGGGAGATTTTCTTCTCTAGCAATTTGTAAAATTTTGCCCAAAAAACATTCTTTCTGGAATCGTCCCACGGGTGAAGCCACCACTGGGGTTCCACTCGTGGGATAAGCTCAAATGTATTATGCCAGTTTTCCCATTGTCCCAGGGTGAACCCACCACTGGGGTTTCACCCTTAGGACAAGCATTTTTCATTCTGTCCATTTGTCCCATAGACACACGGGTGACCCCACCACTGGGATTTCACCCATGTGTATCACACAGGTGACCCCACCACTGGGATTTCACCCATGTGACAAGTATAAACATTTTTTTAATTCATCATTTGGCATGATGATTAGATTCATGCTTTCAACCAATATGAAATATGATTGAGAAAGGAATCGAACATTGGTCCTAGGTCTAATAGGTTCCAATAGAAATAGTATGTGAATCGATTATTAAAGTGTTGTTATTTTCTATAGATTCTCCTAGAGGTAGAAGGAATGATGATGATGGAGGATGCAATCATCACATTTGTTTGCTCTAGGAATTGATATCAAGATTATTTTGGAGCTAATGAGTTAAGGTGAGTGATACTTATACTATTATGATTGTGTTTTGAACCATGAGGCACGATTGCATAATTCCTTCAAGAACTACCAAATGATTGTTAATTATTATTGAATATCCTTATTGTTATATTACTCTCATTGGATCCATGAACTATGATTGAACCAAGCCCATGTTTATTATATGATTATAACATGAACTTCTTAAGAACCAATGTATGATAATGACCCATAATTCATTATCCCTTTTGTATATATGTATATCCATGACCAAGAACCCAAGCAGAAAACCCCAACACTGATGTGGGGCAAGACATCAAGCATTATGTACAATGTACTCCGATGGATAGAGTAAAGTATCCATGCCTTGGCTATGAAGGGCTATGGTGTCCTAGCCGTGAGATCTGATCAATCTTGTGCAGAGAAGAGGGTATGCTCCATTAAGAAGAGCCTCTACCTCCCATGTTCATGATTGAATATGTTTTATGTCTCGGTTCTCAGTAATGCCTTTGAGCAATATGCCATTTATCATGGGGAACGTTAAGACGTATGAACCTCTATTCAAGTTATTGTTATTTCTGCTAAACATGATATGTACATGATGAATGAACCATGAACTATTGTTATTGATAAGCCATGAATCATTGCTATTGTATGAATCTCATGAACTATTGTTATTACATGAACATGAACTTATCTTGTGAGCCATCCTTGAAACACCAAGCCTCACGAGTATGGTAGTATAATTATTACTCACTACTTTATCTCATTAGTGATTCCATTTTTCAGGTGAGCCATAGTTTATCAGTTAAGTTCCAAGGCATTCTTCTTCTCCAGTCCTCAAAACTTTGGTGATCAATGTAAAGTTCAATCCTTATTTTAATTATTTTGTATAGATGATGATTCTATTCATAGATGCTTCATGGTAGATGTAAGAATGATAAGTTTATTGAAGGTACATGTAATGAATGAACATTCTTTTGGCCTTTAAGGCAATGACATGGATGATATGATATGTAAGTGTAATCAAGCATGTTATTGATGAGTATAGTTTAGCATGAATGTCAGGTTGAGATCTTGGGAAGACATGTATGTCATAGTATACATGATATTGATGATGTTAGATGAATTGCAATGTCAAGGTTCCTACGGATTTTTGGTGGCCTTATATCTACCCATGCCCTAGGATCGTCGCGGCCCGAAAGTCAGGTCGTGACAACCCTACAGACTTTATTGAGGATATGGATGATAGGGTCCAAATTCTGAGGGTTTCGGATAAGAGGGCAATTGATTTTTCTGGGTACCTCATAAAAAGAGATGCCAAAGATTGGTTTAGGAGAAGCATTGCCGGGTTGCTTAGGGGCAATGAAGAGATTAACTGGGAGAGATTTAAGGAATTGGTTATTAATGAATTTCTTCCAAAAAGTGTAAGGGAAGCTCAAGCTAGGGAATTTGAGAGATTGGAAAAAACTCTAGATATGTCAGTATAGAAATATGATAAGAAGTTCCGACGGTTGGGTAAGTTCGCTCCAACACTTATATCGAATGAGGCTTCTCAGATTCAGCAGTTCATAAAAGGTTTAGTGCCAGCATTGTTCTGAGTATTAGCTACTCTTAAGTTTGATTCCTATCCTGAATTAGTAGACAAGGCAAGAATTATTGAGAATCGAGAAATGGAAGTAAAAGCAATTAGGGAATAGAAAAAGAAGGCTAGAGTTAAGACTTCCTCTAGGCCAAGTAAAGGGGACAGAGGTATGAAGAGCATGGATGTAACCCAGCAGTCTTCGGGTAATCCTATGAGTCATCAAGGGAGATCTCAGTTGAGACATACTCCTACCAGACCATCTCATCAGGAAAGCTTCAGTGCGGCTAATTCTACACCAACCAGGACTTTTACTCATTTATGCCTGACATGTGGGAAATCACATAAGGGTCAGTGTTATGCAGGGACTGGTGCATACTTTGGTTATGAGCAGTCAGGGCATTATGTGAAGGATTGTCCATGGAATTCAGCGGCTAGACCCCAGACTTCACAATCCACAGTTCAGATGGATAGAGCTGGTAGTAGTGGAGCACCAACTGGTAGGGGATATAGAGGTAGAGGTATGGATGCTGGTAGAGGTACAGTGCAGACTTCTGGACAAGCTTCTGGGAAAGTTCCTTTGGAAAGAGGTAGAGGAAGAGTGTTTGCTCTAGCACAACACGAGGCGCAGGCCTCTAACACAGTGGTCACATGTATTATTTCTATACAAGATGTTGATGCAAGGGTATTGTTTGATTCTGGAGCAACCCACTCCTTTGTTTCTTCCTGTTTTGCTAAGAAATTGCATATGCTGTGTGAATTGCTTAAAAATCCATTGATTGTTTCTACTCCTTTAGAGGAAGAAATTGAAGTAAGAGACGTGTTTCCTTCTTGCATGGTTAGGATAGGCAGTAGGGAGTTAGAAGTGAATTTGATAGAATTATCTGTGTTAGAATTCGATGTGATTGTAACACACTAGTTCTGTATTAACTATGAGTGCTAAGTTTAAATGATTGTATACTTGAAAGTTGCTCAAATATAAGATTTGAGTGTTATATGGAAAAGAGTTCTTAAGGAATTGATGAGACGAGAGTCCTAATTCATATAGAATTGAATTGTGAATTGAGAATGTAATAATCTAAATCCTAAGATAGGTATATATGAGAATATGTAATGCCAATGAGATAAGAACTCCTAAAATGCTAAAACTCTAATAGAGTTGAACCTTTCTTGATTAGAGCAAGTTTAGACGAATAATAATAATAATAATATATATATATGTAGTCATTAAGTAGTTAGTCATGGAAAAGATAATAGAAAATAAATTATAATAACATTGGAGTATTGAAAGTAGATAAATTATATATTAGGACTTAACTGAATAGTTGAAAGTGCTTAAAAGAAAGTAAGATATTAATTGAAAGACTAAAAGAAAATTTGAGGAAATGTGGTGGCTATTTAGGTAATTAATAAAAAGCTTAAAAAGAAAAAAAAAATAAATTGAGTAAAGGATGGAGTGATGGCCGGATATGTATGGAAAGGAAGAAAGAAAAGAGTAACCAATCAAAAATTGACATTTTGACCATTCTTTTGACTTATAAAAGCTTTCCAAGTTCTACATACTTCCTTAACTTCTTCATTTCTCAATTAGTTATTTTTAAACATCTAAGAAATTCTTCAAGTCCTTGAGGAAGAGAGTCCCACCACCTTGTTTTTAAGGGAAGAGGTTGCAAACAAAGGTAAGAATAAAAGATTCTTTACTTCCTAGTTAATTAATAAGATTGTGTATAGTTTTCTTGAATGTTTCAATAAGAACAAAAACTTGCACCTGTTTGTTCGTAGCTTTAGAGAACTAATTAGCAAAAGTGTAAAACACAAAAGTTTTAGATTTGTATGTTTTCTATATACCATTAAAATTTCAAGTCATTTGAAAATAGTTTAGTATAGTAAACTGAATGAAGAGTACATACTACCAGGAAACAGTGTATATTTGGGCAGGATTAACTAATCTACTATAATTAATTTTATTGAAGGGGTAAATGGTTTTGGTTTTTTATGAAATTTTATATTCAGGACAAAAAACATGTTAACTAATTTTTATAAAAATTTAAAGTCAAAATAATATGATTCGGTATAGTAAATAGATAGCTAAATACATATTGTTCAGGCTATCTTCGTATTTGGTAGTCCAAAATTAAGTAACTAAATTGGAGACTTTAAAGGCCGAATTAGGTTTAATACAAAACATATAAAATGTTCATATGTATTTTTATAAATCAACCATAAAAGGAATTTACAATATGATGTCCAAGGAATGATATATAATTAAAATAGTGAGGGAAGGTAAATCTATCCCAGCATAGAAATGGGGCAGAGTTTAAACATTTATGATAAATTGTATAGTGAAAGATTTGAGCTAATTTTTGGATATGTTAGACTTACATATGTCTAGTTTCATTAAAAGAAAGAATTAAGTTAATGAGATGTGTATAGATCGAATTATGGCAGATTGAGTATAGTAAGGTCAATGGTGAAATAAGTAGTTAATCCTAAAAGTGTATATGTATTTGTAATATTATTAAGGATTAGAGTTCAAAGGAAATTAGGAATATAAATAATTTAATAATTAAAGTATAATTGATTAATAATTAAGTTTAAATAGCAAGTGAAATAATTTATGTATTCTTGTTTATTGTAGTTCCTAGAAATAAGTCATAAGGAGAGGAAGGACAACAAAGTTGTGATCGCTCATTTTACTTATCTTAAAAAAAATAAAGTGTTGGAATAATACTAAAATCAAGGTGAGTGTTAAATATTATACTATTGTTGCTAATTGTTTCCTTATTATTTATTCGATATGACCCCAAAGATTGATATATACAATGTTTCCAATTAAAATTATTATTTGAATCCTAATTATGACAATGACAGTGAAACTGTTGCTTATTGAATTTCCTATGACATATATGCTCTTTCCTTATTGCTTTGACCTAAAAGTAGAAATTCCCCGACTGATGTGGGAAATATCAGAGTGTATGCATACATTACCCGGTGGATAGGGTATAATATCCAGACCTTAGCTAGGAAGGGTTTGCTCCTAGCCGCAAGACCTGATCAGTCTTGCGAGTGTTCAGTGGGCATGCTCCAAGAGATGAGCCTCTGTCATCAGTGACATATCAGTGAAGAAGTATTGCTTCCGTATAGTGATTTTCATTCAGTGATTGATTTCTACATAATCAATGTTATTTAATTTGTTGATATTTCTATTTTCTATCGAACCCATTGTATTACCAGTGATCCTTATTGTAACCATTGTATCTCTTATAAACATTATATTGCCAATGATCTTATATATATTTTCATTTGATTAAATTGTAACCAATGCCATTCTTGAGGGCCAACTTTGAATCACCTAGCCTGCAAGTATGGTAGCATATTTTTCACTTACTTAGTTTACTCATTAGTGGTTGTTATATTTTTTTTTTCAAGAAGGTAGCAAGTGCAAGGCTAATCCTCAATCTCTTCTTATTGGGGATTCTATTGTTCAAAGTAAAGATTTTCTTTTGATATATATATATGTAATATTGTGGTTAACTTCTTAGATGCTCCATGGGATTTAGGATTAGAATGTTAATATTCTAAAGTTTGAATGATGACCTGTAATATGTATAGTAAGATATATTATAAATATAAAGAAGTCTATAGGAACGAGTATTTTGCAAGTGTATGACTAAGTATGGTATTAGAAATTGTGAATTGTTTGGTTGTGGTGAGGAAATAAGGTGGGATTTGGAAGTGCTCTTACCTATAGGTTGTGATCCTTGGGGTGAATATTGTAGTTACAGCTGTTATGTTGTCGTAATTATATTAGATTGCAAGTGTTAATGGGTTCTACAGGTTTAGGTGACCTTAAGTCTCCCTATACCCTAGGACCGTCGCGACTCTCGAAGTGGGTCATAATTGTGATATTGGGTATGGATTGGTTGGCCAAAAGTTATGCCACTATCGATTGTTTCAATAAGAAGATTGTGTTCAGTCCACCTTCGAGTGAGAAGTTTGAGTTTCAAGGGGAAATAAGTGAAGCTCCTTATAATTTAATTTCTGCTACTGGTGCAAGAAGACTTCTAAGGAAGGGATGCCAAAGGTATTTGGCTCATGTGAGAGATCTTAATGTGGAAGTGAAGGGTATGGAATAGATTCCAATTGTGGATGAATTTTCAGATGTGTTCCCTGAAGAATTACCAGGTTTGCCATCCGAAAGGGAGATTGAATTTAATAATAAGGTGCTACCAGAACTAATCTGATCTCCATACTACCTTATCCCATGGCACCGACAGAATGGAAGGAGTTGAAAATGCAATTACAAGATATATTGGATAAGGGGTTTATTCAGTCGAGTAGTTCGCCGTGGGGTGCACAAGTGTTGTTCGTAAATAAAAAAGATGGTTTTATGAGATTATGTATTGATTATAGGCAACTCAACAAAGTCACGATTCAAAATAAGTATCTGCTTCCTCGGATTGACAACTTGTTTGATCAGTTGCAAGGTGCAAGTCACTTCTCAAACATAGACTTGAGATTAGGCTACCATCAGTTGAGAATCTGAAAGGAAGATGTGAGTAAGATAGCCTTTCGAACCAAATATGGACACTATGAATTCTTGGTGTTACCATTTGGATTAACGAATGCACCAGCTGCTTTTATGGATTTGATGAACTGAGTATTCAAGCCATTCTTGGATAAGTTTGTCATCGTGTTTATTGATGATATCTTGGTGTATTTGAAGAGCCAAGAAGAACATGAAGAACATCTTTGCATTGTGTTGCAAACTTTGAGAGAGCATCAGTTGTATGCTAAGCTCTCCAAATGTGATTTTTGGCTGAAGAGCTTGTGCTTTTTGGGACATGTAATCAATAAAGAAGGATTACAAGTGGATCCAAAGAAGATAGAAGTGATTCTTGATTAGCCTAGACCCACCAATGTGACAAAAGTTCAGAGTTTCTTGGGTTTAGCAGGATACTATCGGAGATTTGTTCAGGATTTCTCCAGGATAGCAACTCCTTTGACTAAGCATACCCAAAAGCAAGTGAAGTACCAAAGGTATGATGATTGTGAAGAGAGCTTCCAAAACCTCAAGACTTGTCTCCCTACAGCTCCAATTTTAGCTTTACCTTCGGGTGAAGGAGGTTATGTGGTATATTGTGAAGCATCGAGAGTGGGACTTAGCTGTGTCTTGATGCAACATGGTAAGGTGATAGCTTATGCCTCTATATAGTTGAGAAGGCATGAATTAAATTACCCAACCCATGATTTAGAGATGGCTGCTATAGTATTTGCTTTGAAGATTTGGCGACATTATCTTTATGGTGAGAAATGTGAGATTTATACAGATCACAAGAGCTTAAAGTATATCTTTGATCAGAAAGACTTGAATCTCAGGCAAAGAAGATGGATGGAATTGCTTAAGGACTATGATTGTGACATTTTATACCATCCGGACAAGGCTAATGTGATAGCGGATGCGTTGAGTCGGAAATCATTGGGAAGCTTGGCTCACATACAAGTTCAAAGAAGGTATTTAGAAAGGGAGATGAAAAGCTTGTATGATATGGGTGTTCGATTTGAAATGACCAATTCCAAAGTGCTTTTGGCTCATTTCTAAGTCAAACCACTCTTAATCGATCATATCAAAGTTGCCCAGGATAGAGACCCTCAAATGGTAAAGTTGAAGAATGACGTGGAAGCTGAGAAAGCTCCTGGATTTTCTATTATAGATGGGGTGTTGAGATGTGGTGATCAATTGTGTGTTCCTATGGTAGATGACTTGTGGGAACAGATAATGAGAGAGGCTCATTATGCTAAGTATAATGTGCATCCAGGTGTGACGAAGATGTATCATGATGTGAGGGATTCATATTTGTGGAGTGGTATGAAAATAGATGTAGCGGAGTTTGTAGCTAGATGTTTGATGTGCCAACAAGTTAATTTTGAACATTAAAGACCTTCGGGATTGTTGCAACAATTGCCATTGCCGGAATGGAAATGGGAAAGGATTACTATGTATTTTGTGGTGGGATTGCCAAGGACATCAAGTGGTCATGATTTTATAGAGGTGATTATGGATTGTTTGACCAAATCGGCTCACTTTCTACCAGTGAAGGCTACCTATTCAGCTTCACAGTATGCCCAACTATATGTTGATGAGATAGTTAAGCTTCATAGTGTCCAATTTCTATCATTTCGGATAGAGGAACACAATTTACATTGAGATTTTGGCAAAAGTTGCAAGAATCATTAGGGACTTAATTGGATTTCAGCATGGCTTTTCATCCTCAAACAGATGGACAATGGAAGAGGACTATCCAAACTCTAGAGGACATGTTGAGAATGTGCATTTTAGATTTTGGAGAGAATTGGGACAAGCATTTGCCATTGATCGAATTTGCCTACAATAATAGTTATCACAGTACCATCAAGATGGCTCCTTATGAAGCTTTATATGGAAGGAAGTATAGGTCACCTATTTGTTGGGACGAAGTGGGTGAGAAGTTCATCGAAGGCCTTGATTTGATCCAATACACTTCAGAGAAGATACCTCTTATTAAGGAAAGGTTAATAACTGCCTTCAGTCGCTAAAAGAGCAACGCCGATCCTAAGAGAAGAGACCTTCAATTTGCTATTGGTGATCATGTATTCTTGAAGATTTCACCAATGAAGGGTGTTATGAGATTTGGAAAAAGGGGTAAATTGTCACCAAGGTTTATTGGTCCCTTTGAGATTTTAGATCGCGTTGGAGAAGTTTCTTATAGGTTGGATTTACCACAAGAATTGGATAGTGTTCATCCAGTATTTCATATCTCCATACTTCACAAGTATGTTTCTGATCCATCTCATGTGTAACAAGCTCAACCTTTGGACTTGAAACAAGATTTGACTTATGAAGAAGTTCCAGTAGCCATTGTTGATAGAATAGTTAAGACGCTTAGGAATAAGGATATTCCCATGGTGAAAGTCTTATGGCAAAGTCAATCTATGGAAGAATGTACTAGGGAAAGTGAAGAAAGTATGCAAGTCAAGTATCCACATTTGTTTCTTTCCTAAGTGATGAGTTTCTTGAAAATTCAAGGACAACTTTTCATAAGGGGGGAGAATGTAACACCCGAGATTTAATTGTATATATGTACATTGAAATGGAATAGTTAAGATAAGTTATATGTATATATATGTTTACATTCCTTTAATTATGAATCCATTCTTGAGCATTCTATGATGATATTGATGAATTGAAACTATAGATGCTATAATTGTGATGCTATGGAACTCTTAGGACTAGATATGTTGTATTTTATGCATTAAGTATTGCTTAAGTTATGATAGAATGAATTTGGAGTATTTGAAAACAAGAAGAATAGAGTTTTGTGATGTTGCATGCTTGAACACTCGTTCAAATCGCTTCTATGTGAACAGTATCAATTTCAGGAATTGGATAAATTCCCCTTCAAAGATATGAACGCTCGTTCAAGAAGGTTGAATACTTATTCGCTATGGTGAACCTTCGTTCAAAAGCTCACTATGCGAATAGTATATATTTTTGGATTTGAGTCTTGAATACATGTTCAATAGAGTGAACTCTCATTCAAGGAAGCTTGAACGCTCGTTCAAGAGAGGTGAACGCACGTTCAAGGTCGGGGATTATAAAAAGACAGCAATGGCCCCAAAGTGTGAAAATTTAACCTAACTTTAATATTTCAGTTTCCCTGACCCAAAACCCCCTACCAAGCCTCATAAATGCTCATTGAAGACCAAAGTGCACTAAATTAACTCAACAAATCCAAGGATATACAAGGTTTATGAAGATTTCTTTTTAATTTGAATGATTTGGTTGAGAGAGACATTTCAAGGTAAATGTCAAATCTTTCATTATTCTCTATGGGTTATGTTATTAGTTTGTTTTAGCATCTTTTTTGGGTTAGAAATAAGCTATTTATGATGTTTATTACTTTTAATAAGTTGTTTGGGTGATTTTGGTTAAACCCTAGAAATTGATCTTGAAGAATGAGTTCAATCTTTGTTGTTTCTTAAGATATTCTTTCTTTGAATTGGAGAATTCATGCTTAGAATTAGAGTTCATAGACTCTAGAATGATTGTAATGTTGACCATGTTTGTGTAGGACAAAGATTGAAGGATTCTCATCCAAGTTAGAGAGTTTGAGCATGGATTAGGACATTTTGCTATAGAGGTGAGTTATGAAATATATTATGCATACGAACCACCTTTCATGAATGTTATTTTTGTTGAATCCTAAAATGCCATAGATTGAATTGAATTTCTTTCATCATTCATGTATGAATGTAATTGCTATTAGTCTTAAATAGCAACTTAAACCATTATGTTGAATTAATGAAACCTTTGTTTAATGATGGCCATTTGGGCTAATGTTTATTGATAATGTATCTACCAAGCCTTAACCAAGATGAACATATAATAATAGAATGCCTTACTAATGGGGGATAAGAACCATTAGACTATGTGCACCGGTGACTCAACTGATAGAGTCCAATATGTCAGTATTCTACCTAGAGAGAACTAAATACTCTAGGCGTATATCCGGCCATATATGCATTAAAAAGGGAGAAGTTACTGCCCTTAATGATGTTTGGATGCTTATGGGGACGGTGGTTTTGTCCCGCCCATTTGTACTCTGTTATGATGAATGTATGTTAATGTTGTATTAAAGTTGATATGTTATGATGCCATTTGTTGCAGGCATTTTAAATGTTATTGATATACCATATGTTGTAAATTGTTATTCTATGATGTTCAATTGTTGAATTTCCCATCATTTTCTCCTGAGAACCCACAGGTATAATGTATTTCATAATTTCATTAAGTTGAAGGCTTATTCCTCTTCAATTGTGGATTTCAGGTGTTAGAGCTGAGGAGGATAGAGTGATTGGTGATAGAGCTTCTTGATCTTATCTTCATAAGAAGCTATATTGGTGTATTGTTTTGAATTCTTTTATTATTACATATTACAGTTAAATGTTCACTCTATAGCACTCCATAGAAAAATAATAAAGTGTAAACCTAGATAGAATGTATATGTAATACCCCAACCCTATGAGTTATATGTATTCTTGTAGTTTATAAGTTATGGGTGATTGTGAATGATTGAATGCAAGTGATATGGAGATTTAATGAAGAGGAATTAATTGGAATATGATTGGATTGAAAAAATAAAGGGATTAAAGAAAGAAAAGTAAATAATATGAATATTGTGTGAATTATTAGATGATCTTAGAGGATGAATTAGAGAAAGTTTAAAACATGAAAAATGTTCATTTATATGTAAACTAATTTATATTAAATAAGTTTTTCATTTGAGTATGTATGGTTAGAGATATAATGAAAATTTTGGAGACTGTTCAGACTGAATTTAGGTAGAAACAGGGCAATCTTTAAAAATTTTGGATATGTTGTAGCCTTATGTGTCTAGTTTAAGTAGAAAAAAGAATCAAGTCATTTGGATAAGTGTAGCATGAGTTATGGTAAAATAAGTGTAGAAAGGTCAGGAAGAGAAAGGGGGACAGCAGAGGTTTGGATTTGCACGGCCATGCAACTCCAATTTGCATGGCCGTGCAACTCAGATAGGCTGCTGTCCGAAAATTTTTAGTCAATTTCTGATGCATTTAATGCTCCCAACTACCTCCCTTCATCCTTATCATCTCAACCACCGAAAATTTAGTCCCAAACTCACTCATTTCTTAATCTTCTTCCTCTTTTATCATTTTCTCTCAATTCTAAACATTTAGGTGGATGATTCTTCAAGATTCTTCAAGGAGAGCTAAGATTTGGGCTTTCTAGGTCAAGTATTGTTCATCATGGATGGTGATTCAAGTAATAAGGTAAAAAATATGTAAGTTTCTTTTATTGATTATAAGTTAAGATTTGATAAGAATTGAGTTATTGTTAGAGTTTTAAGTTGAGATTTGATAAGTAAATAAATTTATATGAGATGTGTTAGCATGTTTGTGATGTATATTGTAAATTGAAGATGA
>CATKHJ010504740.1:0-11237 GCA_949750685.1 Vernicia montana
ATTGAGGATTGATTGGGGTGCTAGAGATAGACCTACAAAATCCTTTGGTTTATTGTTCCTTATTCTTAATGCATGACTTATTTAATTGTGTTTGAGAAGAGATTCCTTGCACTCTACTTAGGAATTAAGGATTAAATCGCTCGAGAGACGTTTTAGTCTAAATTATTGGAACACCAATTCAATTCATTGTATATTTAATTAATTCCATTGTTCATAACATTCATGATAGGTTAGAGGGATTCGTATCTAGATAGTTTTATTTTTATTTATATCTTTCAATCTTCTCACCTTTTAGTTTAGTTTTAATTTTAATTTTAATTATTAATTATCTTTCAATCAATTGTTCACGAGACAATAGTCGAAGTTTGAGTTAGTACTTATAAGCATTCCTCGTGGAGACGATACTCATACTCACTACTTTATTATTTGATAATGACCTGTGCACTTGTAATTGTTAGTGTGCGTTTCGGCACATCAAGTACCAAACCCCTAGCAAATCAAAACTATTCAATTTCTAAGTAATTAATATGGCCCATTGATTAATTTTACTCATAACTTGTACAAGTAGTGATAAAAAAATATATTTTTTAAAACCAAAACATAATTAGTTGTCATCCGTTAATTGATTTTAATTTTTCTATTAATTATTACAATTATTACATTTATTGATTTTAATTTCTATATTAATTCAATTGCTTCTCTTCCTCATTACTTTCATCTAAACTCAATAGAAACGCATCTTTTGAAGCATCCATGACTGGAATAGAAATTTTTTTTTATTGCGCTTCAAAACCAAAATCAAATAAATAAAATATATTCAATATTTAGAATGGAGACTTATCTTCCAATAGAAAGAAAACCATCAATTTGTTAAAAAAGATAATAAAAATAAAAAAAGAAGTCTAATAGAACAAAGTAATAAAGATTTGAGAAGATCAACATATAGAAATCGATAAATTATGAAACAATATCTCTCTCCGAAAACAATATAACAAATAAATTCTCAAATAAAAACAATTGATATGCACAAACAATAGGTTCAAGAAATAAAAAAACATTCATGTGCTTCTTCTTGTATATGAAACTAAACCCAGTTATAATAACTTTTTGGTGCTGCAAAAAATAGGCTAGCTTAAACAATTTTTTAATTGCATACTCTTTTTCTTGGTTCATAACTTTAATATATAATCAAACTGATTCAAAATAAAAAAAAAATAATTTAATATCAAGAATAAGGTTATTAAGATTGGAATAGAAGTTCTTCATTAACAGCAACCTATCTAAAATATGAAATATTTAGTTTAGTAATTTATACCAAATTAAACATACCTTTTAGGAAGATCGCAAGAGAGACTAAATCAAATGATATCACTTTAATGTTGTAATACCTAGATATTCCCCTAATCAAAGCATTGATTATAAGATTTGGATAATGGAATTTTAAATTTCCTAGTTATATTAGTGTGGTTTAAAAATTAGTGAAATATTCCGTAGGAATTTTTTTTTTTATGTGAATTATATATATATATATATATATATATATATATATATATATATATATATATATATATATATATATATACATAGATGAATAAATAATGATTAATTAATTGATAATAAATATTTAGAATTAAAAGTGTGAAAGAATATAATGAAAAAATGAGAAGAAATGGAGATTTCCAAAATTGAAAAATGAAGGTAGAAAATTATGAAATGGATAGGCAATGAAAAATAGTAAAGAATTATCAAAGTGGAGATTGAGCCCACAAGATTAGTGTATTGGATTGGATGATAAAATGGAGCACCAATACACAATTCTATGTGATCATTTTTTCATAATTCTTATCAATAAAAATATCTAAGTCTATTAAGTCTCTCTCTCCCTAAATTCTAGACACTTCTCTGCCACACAAACATAATGAAAGAATATATATATATATATATATATATATATATATATATATATATATATATATATATATATGGAAATAAGGTAATTTCATTTTCCACTACCCTTATTTTCTCATACGTTTCTTTCATTTTAGAATGACACAAGATATTTCCTTTCTCCTCTCTAAACTTCGGACAAGAAGATTCAAGAGACTGGGAGTGCCAAGGTAAATTCTTTGCTTAATTGTTTTCTTACGGTGATATAAGTATTTTTTTTTTTTTTTTTGAAGTTATTGTCTTTTAGTATGAAAATTTTCTTCCTTCTTTTTTCATATATATTTCGGCCATAGAATAAGCATAATGGGGGAGAAGTTTTCTTGGATAATTTATTGAATAATTAGATATGTAATTGTAATATCCCAACTACATATTAGCTCTCTATGTAGTAAGTATGGATGAATAATGTATGAGAGTTGCCATGCTATGAGATTGTGTGTAAATTTTTCGCGAACTAAGCCGAGTGAGATCCAAGTGTTGTAACGGATTGAATTGGAAATACAAGGATACCGTAATACCCAAGTTCATGTATATATTGTTTAATCCTTATTATGAGTTACTAGATGTGTGTCTAGTATTTTTATGAGCTATAAGTTGTATGATAAATGAATTGCGATGATTATGTGGTGTCTATTTGGAGATGAGTCTATTGGGATGAGTTATAAGTTGAATTTTGAGAATTGGAGGAGAATTCCTTGAATTTGGGCTGCAGAACATAATTTGCGCTCGCGACAAGAGAATTGCGACCGCGACATTGGACGTGAAGCCAACCGCGAACCTTTCTGCTTGAAATTTTGTAAAATGTTAAGGAAGAATCGCGACCGTGACCTGTATGTAGCGACCACGACATCAGAAGGAACAGTCACGTGAACAGTGTTATATCGTGACCGCAATGAGCCAGTTGTGACCGCGACATGAGTATCGTGATTGCTACTGACATATCGCGACCGCAATGTCCATCGGGGCTATAAAAAGACAGTAGCAACCCATTTGCAAAAAATATGATTTATTCTTCCTTTTCTCTGACCCAAATAGCCCCCAAACCCTATCAAACTCTATATATGATTCTCTAAGACTAAGATTAGTCTTTTATATTCAAGATATCAAAGGATATACAAGATCTAAAGAGATTTCTTCTTGATTTAGAAGATCTATGGATTTGAGATTAAAGGGAAATCTTTGAGGTAAATCTTCTAATCTTTGATTCTTCATTTGAGCTTTATTTAATTAAGGTTTAATACTTAATTATGAGTATAATAGATGGTGTTTATAGCATTGATTGTAAGATATGAGTTTTATTGATCTAAATTCATAGAACCCTAATATGTGTAAACCCTAGAATCAAGTTGGGTATTTTTGTTAATGGTTAAGAGATAATTGTAAGATTAAGAGTAAGAATTGAGAATCTATGGTTGGAATTAAAGAAACCAAGTTATAAGATTAAGATTATATGAAGTGTAGTTAATGTGTGAATTGGAATTTCATGTGTGTAATACCCCAGATATTCATATATGAACCTTTGATTTATATCATGTGTATATTGAATAGCATTTAATTGAGTATTGGTACATATATTGATTTCTTGTTGTAGTAGATATTGAGCTAGTGGAAAATAGGTCCCACTTTCCACTAATCCATACTCCACATGTTTTATCTAAGTTCACTGAACCTAGACAATGTACTTTTATTTTCTTCTTTTTTCTAAAAAAAACTCTCAAGAGCAAAACTCTCTCTTTCTTCTTCTCCATTCTTTCTTCTTTCACCATTATCAAGAGTAGATCTCTATAATAGAAAAAGCTTCAAAGGTAAGGATCTAAACTATTTCCTTCATTTAAATTTTGAATTGTATGTTGATTGATTTGGGTATTGTTCTTCTTATCTTTCTTTTTGATTTACCCAAATAGGTTTCTAGAAAGGTAATTCCTTTGAGAAATTGCTAATAAATGATGATTTGTAAGTGTTATTGATGAGTATTGAGGGTATGAAATTGGTTTTCCTAAAGGGGTTTCAAAACTTCTTCATTTTTGTTGATAATGGGTTAGATCTAATGGGTTTTTGAATCCTTTGTTTATCTTGTGTTTGATAGATGATATAAGTCAAGTTATAAGTCATTTGAATGGTATAGGAGTTGATTATGGGTTGTTCTTGGTATTGAGGGTGTTAATTTTCCTTCCCTTTAGTCATTTCTGAATTTTTCTCGAGATTTTTGCCTATAAGTGAAGTATAGGCAAGGGTACGCCCATGTTACTAGGCGTACCCTTCATTCTGTAAGGCAGGGTAATGGTATGGCTAGAGGTACACCCGTACCTCTGGGCATACCCTAATCTCTGTAAAATTTTTCCAAAGGTACGGGCAGTGGTACACCCGTACCCTTGGGCGTACACTTTAAGGGTGGTGCAATTTCAGCATACTCATATTTTTATAGCTAGCATACCTAGATTGATATATGTATAAGACCTAGATGAGTTATGATTGAATTGTTGATATGTCTATTTGGTTTTTCTAAAGATTCTCATAGAGATTCTAGAAGAGTTGATGATGAAGGTTGTGAACATCACATTTGCTTGCTTTAGAGATTGATAGCAAATCATTTTGGGATTCTTCATTGTTAAGGTGAGTGATTATTATACTACTATGGGTGTGTTTGAAACCTAAGGCATAATGCCTAATTCTTTCATGACCACCAAATTGTTCTATTGATAATTGATAATTGAATATCATGTTTTATTGTTTACATAAACCTAATTGATAATCCCCTTTGATATTGAATTGATACCATATTTATTGAACCATTGATAATCCATGTTTATTGCATACCTTATATGATGGTGAATCGAAAGCAGAAATCCCTTATTCTGATGTGGGATAAAACATTAGGCGTTGTGCACAATGTACTCCGGTGGATAGAGTAAAGTATCCATGCCTATCTAAAGAGGACTAGTTGCCTTAGCCATAAGATCTAATCAATCTTACGTAGAGATGAAGGTATGCTTCAATAAGATGAGCCTCTACTTCGATATTGATATGATGAATAAGTTCTATGCCTCAGTTCTCGGTAATGCCCACGAGCATAATACCATTATATGAAGAACGTTAAGATATAGTTACTTGATACTCGTATTGTACTGATATGATTATGCTAAATATGATATGTTATTGATATTGCCTCCAATTGATTGATATTATTGAAATGATTGGGTATCAAATTTGAACCAAATAATTATTGATATTGAACTTGTTATTATTTTTTGTTATTGAATCCAATCGTTTGTACTTATTGAACCGATTTGTTATTGATATAGATTGATATGAACCATAAACTGTTATTGTAAACCAACTTTGAATCACCAAGCTTCACAGGTTATGGTAGTATAATCTTTACTCACTGCGTTATCTCATTAGTGATTCCATTTTTCAGGTGAGCTAAGATTTATCGGTTTAGTTTCCAAGGCGTTCTTCTTCTTCATCCTCGGAAACTCAAGTGATCAATGTAAGAGCTCACTTCTTATGATTCTTTTTGTATAGATAGTGATTCAAACTTAAAAGCTTCATGGTAAATGTAATGAATGGTACATGTTTTAGTGATATTCTTATTGGGCCTTCTAAATATTAAGCTATTATAAGATGATATTGTACTTGATTGTTCTTAATGAATATGGAATAGTATGGTTGTTTGGTTCTGATCTTGGGAGATTGTATGAGATAGTATATGATTGATTGTAAGGTTCCTATGAGTTTTTGGTGGCCTTAAGCCTACCCATACCTTAGGATCGTTGCGGTTTAAAAGTTGGGTCGTGACAAAGTTGGTATCAGAGCGTAAGTTAAAGTCTAGAATAGACTCTAATAGGTTATATAAGTTGTATAGAATAAGTAATACCATGAAGCATAGGAAACTTCCTTATTGTCAATTGAAGTCATCGTTTATATATGAATTCCGCGTTATCCTTATATGTTACGAAATCTTATTTGAGTTTACATGTTATCGTATAGATGCCACCAAGAAGGGGACGCCCTCCTCTTCATAGGGGACATTAATGCCCCGAAAAAAGAGCACCATCTGATGTTGTATCTATCCATGATGAACCACCGAGAAATAGAAGAAGGGTTCATCAAGATGAAGATAACTATGTGCCACCTCCTCAAGAGGATCCTATTGAACTCTTGAGGGAAGAGATAAGGCAATTGAGAGAGGAGAACCAATCTTTGAGGGAAGCTCATCAAGCTCCTCCATCTCCTCCTAGAGTACCACCGGCACCTAGAGAGGCTAGGGTCCCTCCGCCTCCCCAAGCTCCTATATATGATCAGAGAGAGAGAAGAGTAATCGATGAGGGTGGAGTCTCTATACAAGACTTCAAGAGACTTAAGCCTCCGAAATTCAAGGGTGAGGAAGGTGAAGAGCCCCAAGAATTCCTTGATAAAATGGACAAGTTGGTCCGAAGATTACCTTGTTCTGATGCAAGGGTAGTTGAACTGGTGGGTCTCCAACTTGAGAGGGATGCTTGGGATTGGTATACTAGAGATGTTGAGGAGAGATTATATGGTGATAATCCTCCTACATGGGCTATCTTTAAGCAGGAGTTTATGGACCAATTCCTAGCTAAAGGGGAAAGGCAAAATAGAGCTCTACAGTTTGAGCAGTTGAGACAGAAGCCGGGAATGTCTGTCTCGGAATATGCTAGGGAGTTTAATCGCCTTAGCAAATTTGTTCCCTATATAGTTCCTACTGAGGCTAGCCGTGTAGAGAGATTTCGGATAGGATTGATAGCTCCCCTATACAATGCTTTTCTTTCTATGGATTTCCCATCTTTGGCCAAGTTGATTGATAAGGCCAAATTGATGGAGGCAAGACATAAGACCGAGAGAGCGGCTAGAGCCGAAAGGGATCAAAATAACAAAAGTAAAAACAAAGGGCAAGACAATCAGAATCGAGGAAAGGGAAATAGTACTCAGATGCAAGTTACAGAGATTCAAGTTCCTTCAGCAGTGCAGAGTCAATCAAGAGGGGGAGGCCAAGGGAGAGGCCAAGCCCGTAGCATTTCTATGGCTTTTGCACTGGGAAGTTTTAGTACCCCGAGATCTGCAAGCAGGGATTCACTTTTCCCTCTTGTCCTACATGTGGGAAGAGTCATATGGGAGTTTGTAGGCTTACATCAGGTGCATGCTTAGCTTGTGGCCAAATTGGTCATTACATCAAAGACTATCCTCAGAGGAGAGTACAACATATCATGCCTAAAACCTCACAGCCTATTGTTTAGATGGCTCGATCGAAAGCACAAATTTCTTATGGCCGTGGAAGAGAGACAGGCCAATCATCTGGTGCTAGACTCACTGCTAAAGAGAAGGGAAAGGGAAGAGTATTTGCAATGAATCAGCAGGAAGCCAGAGCAGCTAACACCACTGCAACAGGTACTATTCATATCCAAGGCATACTTGTATGGGTTTTATTTGATTCTAGTGCCACACTTTCATTTATGTCACCGAGTTTCGCAAGGAAACTAGGGAAGGGTAGAGAGAAAATGAAAATTTCTTTAGAAGTGTCTACACCTCTAGGGAAAATTATAGATGTGCATCATGAGTATACTGCCTGCATAGTAGAGATTGATGGGAAAAAGCTTCCGAGTGATTTAGTTGAGTTAGAAGTATTAGAGTTTGATGCTATACTTGGTATGGATTGGTTGTCTCAACATCATGCACACATTGACTCTCGGAAGAAGGGGATAGAGTTCAAGAAAGATGGAGAAGATGTATTTGTATATTAATGAGATAGAAGTGATGTTCCTTCTAATCTCATATCTGCAATTAGGGCATGAAGATTATTGAGGAAAGGATGCAAGGGCTATTTGGCACATGTTGTAGATACACAGAACACTCCTACTGAGGTTTATCAAATACTGGTAGTTAGTGAATTTTCGGGTGTGTTTCCTGATGAATTGCCACCGGAGAGGGAAATAGAGTTCAACAATGAGATTCTTCTAGGCACCCAATCAGTGTCTGTTCCTCCTTACATAATGACACCCATAGAACTGAAAGAGTTGAAAGCACAATTGCAAGATCTTTTGGACAAGGGGTTCATCAGACCAAGTAGTTCTCCATGGGGTGCACCGTTCCTCTTTGTGAAGAAATAGGACGGTTCCATGAGACTCTGTATTGATTATTGACAGTTGAATAAGTTAACGGTCAAGAACAAGTATCCTTTGCCAAGGATTGATGACTTGTTTGACCAGTTACAGGGGGCAAGTTGCTTTTCTAAGATTGACCTCAGATCGGGCTATCATCAGCTCAAGATCAAGAATGAGGACATTTGCAAGACTGCTTTTAGAACAAGATATGGCCACTATGAGTTCACGGTGTTGCCTTTCAGCATAACCAATGCTCCCATAGCCTTTATGGATCTAATAAACCGAGTGTTCAAGCCTTTTTTAGATAAATTTGTGATAGTCTTCATCGATGATATCCTTATTTACTCCAAGAACAAAGAAGAACATGAAGAGCATTTGAAGATTGCTTTGCAGACATTGAAGGAGCATAAATTATACGCCAAACTGTCAAAGTGTGAGTTTTGGCTTGATTGTGTTTACTTCCTAGGACATG
Source organism: Vernicia montana (assembly GCA_949750685.1). Lineage (NCBI taxonomy): Eukaryota > Viridiplantae > Streptophyta > Magnoliopsida > Malpighiales > Euphorbiaceae > Vernicia > Vernicia montana. The sequence continues at coordinate 8,539 of CATKHJ010504740.1, forward strand.
TGGTTAGTAAAGAGGGAATTAAAGTTGACCCAAAGAAAATTGAAGCAGTGTCAAGTTGGCCTAGACCAACGAATGTGACAAAAATCTGTAATTTCCTTGGTTTGGCAGGTTATTATAGGAGATTTGTAAAAGATTTCTCCAAGATAACCTCTCCAATGACCAAGTTAACTAGAGAAAAAGTGAAGTTCACATGGGATGATGATTATGAGAAGAGTTTTCAACAACTCAAGACATGTCTCACCACAGCTCCAACACTTGCATTATCAGATGGATTAGAAGGGTTTGCGATTTACTGTGATGCTTCAAGAGTGGGTTTGGGATGTGTCCTCATGCAACATGGAAAGGTGATTGCATATGCTTCAAGACAGTTAAAGAAGCATGAAATAAACTATCTTACGCATGACTTGGAAATGGCAGCAGTGATCTTTGCTCTAAAGATATGGAGGCATTACCTCTATGGTGAGAAGTGTGAAATTTACACCGATCATAAGAGTCTCCAGTATATCTTAAAACAAAGAGATCTGAATCTAAGGCAAAGAAGATGGGTAGAATTGCTAAAAGATTATGACTGTCAAATTCACTACCATCCGGGCAAAGCCAATGTGATTGCCGATGCTTTGAGCAGGAAATCAATGGGAAGCCTAGCTCACATTGCAACTTGAAAGAAGCCGTTGGTTAAGGAGTTGAAAGAATTATTCAATAAGGGATTGAAATTGGAGATTTTTGAATCTCAAGTGCTTATGGCACATTTCCAAGTAAGACCTTTGTTGATTGATGAGATGAAGGCATTGCAAGACAGTGATCTTTCACTGATTAAGTTGAAGAAAGAAGTTCAGGAAGGCCAAGCAGCAGAGTTTCGGTTGAAAGATGATGTGTTGATGCTTGGAAATCGATTATGTGTACCGAATGTGGATGGGGTTAGAGAAAAGATAATGAAAGAAGCACATCAAGCTCCATATAGTATTCATCCAGGTACAACCAAGATGTACCATAACTTGAGAGACTGTTATTGGTGGCCTGGTATGAAAAAGGATGTGGCTACATTTGTGTCTTTTTGCTTGACATGTCAACAAATCAAGTTTGAGAATCAAAAACCTTCAGGTCTTCTGCAAGAAATCCAATTGCCATAACGGAAATAGGAATGAATCACAATGGACTTCGTAGTCGGATTACCAAGGACTTCGAGGGGTTATGATTCCATTTGGGTGATTGTAGATAGATTGATCAAATTAGCCCATTTTCTAGAAGTAAAGACTACATACACTACAACTCAGTATGCTCAGTTGTATTTGGATAAGATTGTGAGCTTATATAGAGTGCCAATATCCATCATCTCGGATAGAGGTACTCAATTCACATCTAGATTTTGGCAAAAGTTACAAGAAGCATTGGGCACACAGTTGAATTTCAACACGAATTTTCATCCACAAATGGATGGGCAATCCGAACGAACTATACAAACATTGGAAGACATGTTAAGCATGTGTGTGCTTGACTTTAGTGGGAATTGGGACAAGTACTTGCTGTTGATTGAATTTGCTTATAATAATAGTTACCATTCCACTATCGGCATGGCACCATATGAAGCATTATATGGTCGAAAATGTAGATCACCGGTATATTAGATGGAAGTCGGTGATAAGCATGTTGAGGGACCAAATTTGATTAAGAAAACTTTAGAGAAAGTTCCAATCATCAGAGAACGATTGAATACGGCTTACAGCAGGCAAAAGAGTTATGCGGATCCGAAGCGGAAGGATGTTAACTTTTCGATAGGAGATCATGTCTTCTTAAAGATCTCTCCCATGAAAGGTGTAATGAGGTTTGGAAAGAGAGGTAAACTTTCTCCAAGGTACATTGGGCCATTTGAGATATTGGATAGAATTGGCAATGTATCGTATAGGTTAGCTCTTCCTCCGAGTTTAGCCTATGTGCATCCGGTGTTTCATGTTTCGATGTTAAGGAAGTATGTACCGGATCCATCTCATGTTTTACAACCTCAAGCAGTTGAGGTAGATGAGGACTTGTCATATGAAGAAATTCCAATTTTGATTGTCGATTGACAAGTAAAGAAGCTTCGAAATAAGGAAATAGCATTGGTAAAAGTACATTGAAAGAATCATGATTATGATGAATGTACTTGGGAAGATGAACAAGATATGATATACAAGTACCCTTATTTGTTCTTTGTATAGCTTGTGTTCATGTCATGTATATACTATGTATATGTAAATTCGAGGACAACTTTTCTATAAAGAGAGGAGAACGTAATACCTCAGATATTCATATATGAACCTTTGATTTATATCATGTGTATATTGAATAGCATTTAATTGAGTATTGGTACATATATTGATTTCTTGTTGTAGTAGATATTGAGCTAGTGGAAAATGGGTCCCACTTTTCACTAACCCATACTCCACATGTTTTGTCTAAGTTCATTGAACCTAGACAATGTACTTTTACTTTCTTCTTTTCTCTAAAAAAACTCTCAAGAGCAAAACTCTCTCTTTCTTCTTCATTTCTTCTTCTTCATTCCTTTTTCTTTCACCATTGTTAAGAGTAGATCTCTATAATAGAAAAAGCTTCAAAGGTAAGGATCTAAACTATTTCCTTCATTTAGATCTTGAATTGCATGTTGATTGATTTGGGTATTGTTCTTCTTATCTTTCTTTTTGATTTACCCAAATGGGTTTCTA
>CATKHJ010504793.1:0-44962 GCA_949750685.1 Vernicia montana
ATATATATATATATATATATATATATATATATATATATATATATATATATATATATATATATATTAATTTCATTTAAAATTTAAATGCATAAATCGAAAATGGAGTGCAAGTTTAAACTTGTTGAATAAGAAATTTAATGTTTGATTAACTTGTTCGATAATTTTCAAATTTGTATGAATAAAACTTCTCATTTTAATTTGATTTGATCTCATGTTTTTATTTCAAAATTGATGATTTAAATTTAATTTTATGAAATTAGTATTTTTTAAATGTCGAAAAATTTTAGAAAAAATAAAAAGAATTATACTCAGTTTGAATTTGTGATGAAAATAATTTGAAATGTTAGTTTATTAATTTTGTAATTATTTTAAAAAATAATTATTTAATTGTATAATTTTCAAATTGCTGATAAGATTATATACATGAATGTATTATAATTGGAGAGAATTCAATTCTTTTTTCTTATTATTATCTCATATTTATGCAAAACAAGGACTCTAAAATATTGTTGGCTGAAACGGGTAGCTATTTGACCGTTAAAAAAGTAGTTAGGGAAGTTGATGTTTTGGAAGGTTATTTGTAAACCTTTGTTGAACAAATTAATTAAAATAAAATAATCACTTGGGCTAACAAATCAAACAAATTGACTTTGACTTGTACGGAATGTACCGTAGAGTTTCCTTCTGCGAAATTCCAATTTAACTTACATTAAAAAAAAAAAAAATCATAAAATAAATAAATAAATAAAATGGCAAAATGACTCAATAGCCAATAAGCAAGTAATTTAAACAAAATTACGACATGAATTTCTAAACGATTATACCTCAAAAACATTTTTTTTATTAAGCTATTAATTAATTAATATAACAACTAGTGGCAATCCAAAAATTTTATAAAGTTTATCCATATCACATAAACTAAACGAAAAGTAAATTTATTCTATCTATTTGTGTTGAGATATTTGTTTTTTTAACTCTTTTTTATTAAAGCATTTTCAACGATCATCTCTATTTTACTCCTTATTATATTATAAATAATTCAATTTTTTATTTTAACTTATCTCGAAAAATGTATATACTCGGACAACACTCTTTGTTTCACTCCCTATTTTATTTTTTTATTAATAAATTCACATTTCAATTTCTTTATACATAAATTTATAATTTCATTTCTTTTACTATACATCAATTTTTTGCGGTTAAAAAAAATCTTTTTGAAAATATTAAAACAAAATATTATTATTATTGTAATTTCATTTCTTTTACTCTATATAAAATTTTTACTACTTAAAAAATATAACCTGATATAAAATATTATAACAAATTATTATTATTATTATACTATAATTTTATTTCTTTTACTTTACATAATTTTTTTATTATTAAAAAAGAATAATCTAATTTATTAAAATAATATTTTAATAATAATATAGTAATTTAATAATAATAAAATTTTGATAAATAATAATAATAATAATTCAAAAAATGAAAGAAATGAAAAAAAAAATTAAAATATTATATAGAGAGCCAATCTCTCTCCTTAACTTTAAGGAGAGATAAATAGACTCCTAAAAAATTTTAGAGAAGGAGAATAAATAAAGAGTTTGTTGAGAGAATAATAGTGTGATATGACTCTCTATTTTTAGCTAAGGAGACATTTAGAAAGCCTATTGGGAATGCCCTTAATATACAGATTAGTGGGTACAAATAATAATTTAAGCGAGGTGTATGTATATATATTATTAAGAATTTTTGTAGACTAAGGCCCCATTTAGTTTAGCTATTCATAATAGTTGTGGTTGATAGTTGGTAGCTGGTAGCTGATTGCTAATAACTGTTAGCTGATTGCTAATAATGTTTTGTAAAATTATTATTAATTGTTACTGTTAATATGTTTAATAACCATTAAAAATAAATATTAATACTTACCTTTTATTTAAATATTAATTTTAATAGAATAATTTAGTTTTTTTTTTATTTAAATAAGCAGTACCTATTTTAAAAAAGTTTCATATTAGAGCTTTTGTAAATAACATTTGTTTAACTACCTAACAATTATCACTAAAAAAAATAATAACCAAACGGATTTAATGGAAAACAAAAAGCTAATAGTTACATTAAAAAGTTATGTCAAACACTCACTAAATCAGCCTATGATAACAATAGAACTTTTCCCTCAATAAATTTAAAAAATTTATCTAAAGATTATATATATTTATATCATTAGAGGTGTATTTCTTTTTATTATTAATTAAGCTGTATCTGGGCAAAAAAAAAAAAAAAAAAAAAATTAAGCTCTAATTTGATATTAAATTTGTATTTTTACGTTCTTTGTAAATGAATTTTACATTTTTTTTAACATGACAAATATAAAAATTCAAGAAAGATACAAGAACCTTATAACACAGAACTTACTGCAATTTCACATAAAATTATTAATTAATACTCTGCCACAACAACTACATATATATTTATATTTATCGATCAATTAATTTACAATGATTTGGAACAAGTATATATATATATATATATATATATATAGACTGATCATTAGAAGAAGAAATTATATATGCAATTAAAGAAGTGAAGAACTAGCATGAAGCAAGCATCATGTTCTTGAATTCTTCAAAATCAAGAACTCCATCTAAGTTTGTATCATACACATAAATCATGCTTCTACAATCTTTACCATTCATCTCATCCCACAATCCCAATCTTCCCAACACACTTTGAAGCTCCTCACTAGAAATGAATCCATCCCCATTTAAATCGAATACACTAAACGCCTTTGCCAGATCCTTTATATGTTCCTCGTTGCCTTCTTCATTCTCCTCCTCCACTTCATCAATTTTATCATCATTGTCATTTTGCTTCTTAGTTATGGAGTCGTAAAATAACAAGAATTCATTGAAATTTAGGCTCGATTTTCCAATCGAAGACTTGAGCTCCTCCAAACTGAAATACACACCAATTCTTTCTAGTAGCCAATTGAGCTCTTCAAGACTCAAAAAACCATCACCATTTTTGTCAAGATTTTGGAAAATCCTGTGCAAATCCTTGGTGTTGAGAAGACACATAATTGCAGAGATAATATATATATATTTATATAAATGATCACCAAAGAACACTAATGAACTAATGATTAATTTGTATGCTCTTTATTGGGTTGTGCCTAACTGTGCGTAGCATTGACATATAAAAATATTTGCAGGGTTATATATAAAGAGATGTGTACGGCTTGGTAAGGTACAAAGAATTCCAAGATGAGCCCTTTTCTTCCTTTGTGTGCGGCGTGAAGAAATACTCAATGAAAGTTTCCAAGAAATAATGTATTTTTGAATTTTCTTCCTTTTAAGTTCAACTTTCTTGATTTGAGTATTATAAGAGTTTAGTTCTTGCCTTTATCCTAATTATGTAGACTATTCTTAGTTTGGATAAGTTTAATTTACCGTATAAATAAATTTCATATCTTATATGAAAATAATCTTTATAGGATCATTTCACGTGGGAGGGTTATATAGCAAGATTTTTTCGTGTTATACTATCTAACACAATATTAATTTAAATCAAATAATTTATAAATGAATTATTGATACCTAGAGAAAAAAAAAATTGGAGAAATCATTTAAATTTTTTAAAATTTTTAAATTCTTGAATTAAAATTATTAGTATCTTTATACAAATAATTCTTTTATAAAATAAAGATTTTTTTTTAGTATTTATATGTATTAAATTAAAAAAAAAAATTGAAAGAAAGAAGAATTTGTCTAGTCTCTTTCATAGGTCTTCTCTAAAGATTTGTTTTCCTACCTATCCACAAAAGAGAGGTTGGTTGCATATAATATAAATGGATGAGGGAGGCGTACTTAATACAGTATATGAAAATTGATTCGTAATATTATCTTATTGATAAATAAATAAATAAATAAATAAAGATGGTTACATATAATATATGAAATTGGACGGTGCAAATAGTTGCTGAGCTCATCTTCACAGTTCCATAAAATAGAAAACCAGACTTCTTGTCCTCGTGTAAACAAAGGAAGTTAATTAAAGAAAGATCGAAGAAGATTCATGACCTTACAACTAGGTGGTGCTAGTTTCCATTAACTTACCATATTAAAATTTTAAAATAAAAATTAACCATAAGTGGATTTACTAGTACAAAAAAAAAAAGTTTTTTTTTTTTTTTTATATAGTTTCATTTAAAATTTAATTTTAAATAAAATGAAGAATAAATATATCTGTGAATTAATAACTATTTTTTTTATATTTAATTGAAAAATCATACATATTTATTTATATTTTATAATGATTAAATATCTATTTTCAAGTATAATAATAGGTTAAATATTCAAACTGATGTAAGGATGCGTGGTCTATTATTATAAGAAAGTTGTTTTGATTTGTGGGTGGTAGGTTGTACACGTTGTGTAGAAGAACATTTGGAAAGTTCTGGAATATTCGTGGACAGTGTACTTGACAAGTTTGTATTAATTCAGAAAGTTTTTGTTTTTTTTCTTTTTTTTTTTAAACTGAAAAAAGAAAATAAAGGTATGCTAATAATTATTTCGTTGTATTTGACTTTGAGCCATCAGTATTGTTGATTTAAAACATTTTTCTAGAATGCACTAATAATCACTTGATATCATAAAGAGATACAAACTTAATTTTTTGAAAATTACAAAAACTATCAATCCTTAATTTTAATTCTTAAAAGTATGATAGAAGAAGTAGAATTAATATTTATTATGAGAAATTATTTGGTATACCTTATATATATATATGAAAATAGTACACTTTATATTTACAATCAATTAATTATCACATAAATTTATAAAAAATAAATTTAATATGATTATAAGAGAAGTTATATTATTTTTCATGTGTATCATATCCATTTAATAATTTTCTATTTATTATATATTACAAATAACAGAAGTTGGATTTTATTTTATTTTATTTTTTAATTTAACAGTATGATGGTATTATGTGTTATTTTTTTGCATATCGTATTAAGTTTATCTCTTTAATTCAGTTAAAGATAAATCATCACACACTTATGAGTTGTTTTTAGTTTGGCATAATTTTAATTTTGTTTGTGTGGGAAGTGCGTGAAGTCATGAAACACTAAATATGTTTCTTCTATGCATTTGATGACATTTACGTTTGGTAAAGTTAAAGAGTGATCATCACAACATCCATAATTGGTTTGGTGCTATCCATATGATAAAATGTTTTTGTAGGATGTAGCTTCGTTAACTGAATATTTTATCATTTTTTAAGTAAATAAATATAACCATAAAAAGTAAATAAATTTTTTACTGTTCTTTAATTTGTATGAAAAAATAATAATTTATAGAGTGAGTAAAAAATTAACATGTCAAACACATATATATATATATATCTTTTTAAATAATATTTAATCACTACGGACACTATATTTTTGTAGCAATTAATTAACTAACTATACATATTTCTTTATAAACTAGACAGATTGAACAATTTGACTAATTAGACTCCAACAATTTGACTAACTTCTACTGGTTTTCATAAACATCCCAAAAGATGCAAATCTTCTCTTTTTCCCCCCTCTTGAGAACACTATAGGAAAAGTTGAAGAGACTCAAAAAGTAATGATAATATGCAATTAAACCAAGAGATCATTTCATGGAAAGATATGCTCATTACTTCAGACAACTAAAGTACAAAAACAATATCCACTGGAAAGCTTATCACCAAACACTGAAAATCTTAACTCTGGATAGCCCTTTTGGCTTTTATTCAAATGCAGGAAAAGCTTTTTATGCAAAACAATTTTCAGTATTATTGTTATTCCTTCCCCAGAAAAGGGGACCAGAAGAAAAAAAAATAAATGAGTGTAACCCAAGAAACCAAAAAAAGGAACTACAGAAATTTCTCTCCTTATTATATCTATTAACAACTATCTCTAACTCTTAACTATAAATTACAAAAGCATAAAAGGAGATTTTATTCATTTTGAGCATTTTATAAGCATGGAGAAAATTAACTCTAGAAGAGGGTTGTCCCTGGATAACTTCACTTTCAAGCCTTCAAGTCAAATTTGCCAGGCTCACTATAATGCTTCTCGAGCTGCTCGATTTTTTTGATTCTGAAGCCCCTGATCCTTATCTCTTCAGGTACTGAAGTATCTTTGTAGTCTACATTTTCGAGGACCCAACCCTTGTTCTGCACGGAACCTCCTACTTTTACCTGTTAAAAGGTTCATCATCACAGATGTACAAGTTATGGACTTCACATAAATAGTTCTTCAGACATACCAAAATATTGACTTCCATATAGGGTGTGACATATCAGATAAAGGAATAATTTTGGAATTAAAGTACGAAAGACAATCAGAGTCGAGAAAACCAATGGGTTTTTTCTAGATTGTTATGAATCCAATAGAATGTGGAATTCAAAAGGTTTTAAGAATATCAAGTGACATTCACTATGCCCCTGTGTTAACAACAAAGTGAGTAACAAGAAAGTATGCTTGTCTCAACTTTGAGTTGAAAAGTAGCAGAATTTCAAACTTGTTGATGAAGAGGAAAAACTGGAAAGAATATTATTTGTTCTTGAATGAGAAAAAGAGAAAAGAACAATGTGAGAATTGCCACATTTCACAGTCAACATCCCATTACCATAATCAGCCACATACCTCTGCTTCATCAACAGATTCAATCACAAGGGCTCCATCCAGGGACAGATCTTCGACAAAGATATTACGACCCTTAATGGCCATTGTCGACCTTTGAGAGATGGAGCAACTTCCAGTAACTTTCCTTTTGACCTCTGAAAATGTCAATCCCCATTTTGGCTTCCATGTGATACGAGGCCAAACTTCCACCTCTTGCCCATTGAACACTTGTTGAATGGGATCATCTACTTGGACACCAACCTAGAGCAGATAAATTGTGAGAGTGAGGCAGTGGTGAGAAAAATAAATTGCGATAAAGAGAGAATGGTTCCAGTAATTGAAATAATACCAAAAAGAGTGAAGTTACCTTTCTGAGAATGAGGTTGTTAGCACGATATATAAACATTTCTCCAGAAGTTGCACTATGATATGGATTCCCCTTAGGTACCTTCATTAGATTCAATCAATAAGAAAAAATAAAGCAAGCTGGCAACCTAAACTCAGAATATTAATCCCTATAGGAAAAGTTTCCATTCAATGGAAGATCAAAATATAAAATGTTTGAATTTGATAAAACTGTAATAATTGTTGCGATCATGCACTTAGCATAGTGTTTTATTAATCTTTTTCAATTCTTCTGGCCATTGATTGGGCACACAGAAAATCTACTCCAGCAATTTCTTCTTCATAGAATAATCCCCAATATCAAATCATTAACTTACAATCTCTCAGTGATGGTAAGAATAGATACCATACCATTACCATCTAATTTCAATTATTGTTTGCTTGCTTCTTAATCTCTCTGCATGTTTGGATAGAAGATACATATAAACATTTTCAATAGCACAAATACGTAGATCTGGTATGAGAATCTATATGGACCTCCTATATAATCTCTCTGCATGTTTGTCCTTGCTTCATAAGCTTTTTCCATCTCCAAATAACATTTGAAAACCAACCATATCCAGGCCTCCTATTTCTTTGAAAAACTTTTTTGGGTCTTCAGCAGCAAATTTCAAATATTACAAAATTGAATATATAGATACTTTATGTTCACAGTAGGCATTACCTTAGCAGCATCCTCAGGATTGTTCTTCACCGGTGCATAAGCAAGCCATGTATCCATCACCTAAGAACACAAGTAAAAACTGTTTAAACAACAGCAGCAACACTTTAGAGGGAGATGCTATCACAACATGGTTATGATATGTATTTTTATTAGAGAAACAAAAAATGCCGAATCAATTACAACAAGTGAAAATGCCGAGTCAATTACAACACGTGAATGCTCAAGTAAAAGGACATGAAAAACAGGTGTAAATAGCTAAAAATCATTTTTCTCCTCTGGACAAGATAATTACCGTAAATCCAACCCTTGCTGATGGGGGCAATGTCTTTGGATAATCTTGCATCATACATTCAAGTCGAGTTGAAGATTTGAATGAAGTTTTGCTGGCATCCTTGTATCTACAGAAAGAACGAATAAACAACTGACCTAATAAAGAATTCTGTGTTGCCTTTTTTTTTACGTAGGAATCAAATGGTCCAAAAAAAAGTTCACACCTAACAGCATCCATAACATAGGGTCAAGCTATTGGATGATCTTTCCAGCATGATAACGGAGAAATACCATCCAAAAATTTTTATTTAGCATAATACAAATAAGTTATAATCAAAATAGCATGTAATAGAAATAAAAATTACTTTGGGTTAACAAACTCCTTAATAGCACCTCCTGTTTTCTCGAGCTCCTCAATATAAGGTCCAAGTTCCAAAATCAACTGCAAAAGAATTGAGATTAGATGGCAAAAGTCTTAGTGTTGAACAATTTGACAAACATTGCAATATATACTGTGAGCACCAAATTAACATTATGATGACATCAAATCAATTTCAGTAATGCCTTATATTTATTGCATAAAATTACAGTATATATTTAAAAAAACAAAAAATACATCCCAATAATGTTGATAAATCTATCAGTATATATCATTAAAAGATATGAGATATCTTATTTACTGCCATATGATCATTTTCCTACTCCATTATTTGATCTCAAGAATTTCATTTTATCAACACCGGAGCCAGCTTGTGGAGCTAATGGATAATTAAACTAGTTACACAATTCCAAAGAAGGTAGGAAGGTTTTTTCCACCAGGGTAAGGGGGGGCAGGGGGGTGACATTAGAGAATCCAAAAGAGAGACAAAAAGAAATTTCTGATGAAAAATCTGATGAACTGTTTAAGAATGCATACCATCATTATATATTGATGATGACACCATCATATAAAACATCAGCAGAAATTTGAGAAAAATAATTATTGTAAATTTGTCATCTTACTAGATACTACATCTCTTTTGAGAATAATACAAGTATGACATTCATTTGTTCAAGAAATTACTTGGTTTATATTTCCTGGGAAAGGAGAATAGCCTGTCTCACAGTTGACATCTCCATCAGGATGCCCAGTTGCTCTAAGCAGAGGATCAAGCTGATTGTATTCAACATTAATCACCATCGACCGCCCTGAAAAATCAATTCTATTTGTAATGTAAATATGTGACACAAAGAAGTACAAGGATATATTAACTATTGTGTGCATATGTGACGCAGGACGGGTTCGAGGGCTGGATATAAAGTATGAATTTTAGGTTTATATGAAGGCTAGGGATGGGTAGAAACTATATGTGGAAGGCTGGGGTTTGTAAATAAGGGAATTGAGATGCAAAACTAAACAAAACAAAGAGTTATGGGCTGTTTTGTTGCTGTGAACAGTACCAGTTAATAGTAAACAGATGAACAGTAGCCCAAATAAAAGGTAAAAGAAAATCATTTAAGCTTCACACCTAAATTTTCTTGGACATCACACCCAAGATCCCATGGCATCACACCTAGGGTTGAATTGCATCACACAATTCGAAATAGCATAATTGCTGGTTTAAAACAACTCCTAAACCTTTAAAGGACTTCCAAACTAGTCCTTATCTTATGAGGATTTGGACTCCTAAAACAAACTAAAAAGAAATAAATTCTTCCTAAACCAACAAGGACTCAAAAAGTAAGAGGCAATTAAAAAATGTTATAGAAACCGCATCACACATTGATTTGGGAAAAGGAATGATTGATAATACCATCAGCATGCGTAAGCCTGGTAATTCCTCCAATAGCTTCTTTAGCTTTGCGAGGAACAGCAAGAGAGTTAACATGGTATTGTTTGGCGGCACTGACCCCCAATGAAGCAGGAATTGCCTACATAAGTGTGAACAGGAATGCAAATTATTCTCTACAGCTGAACACATCTCTAATATTAATTAATATATTCATGCACACATGGATGAAACCATGAAGCATTTAAGAAACCAAACCTTGAAAAGAAGTCCATTTGTATCTTGGAAAAATAGAACCCACCTCAAACCAGCATCTTGCCTGAAAAAGTAATGGAGGCACAACAAAAATCAAGACAATGAAGATAGCTAAACCAAAGATCATGTAAAAAGCATAGTTGGTCACATGATGATCATATTTATTGCTATGTATGAGCGTTGGTGTGGAAAAAAGAAAAAGGGTGCACTCCATGCCATTAATCTAGATTAGATCCAATTAATTCTTTAGATGAGAGAGAAATTAGAACAGAGATGGGGCTTTTTTAAATTAATTGTATTTAGAAAATTACAGTTTATAAAGTGATTCTAGCAATTTTCCAAATGGCGAGGTGCAAGATTAAATGCATACAAGTACACATAATGAAGAACTCATAAAAAAAACAATAGCATATCTTTGAAATTGTGAAAGCACAAATGAATTTCACAAATTAGAAAAGCATTGAGACATACCATTTATTAAGAAGGCCACTAGAAAAAATAAGTGAATGCACATCACCATGGCCATGAGGTTTCGTCTGAAACAACCACAAAAGGTTCAGATTGCACATTTGTTCCAAAAACTTTGAGGTTATAGTGCATAACATAGTATAACAAACTATATATAATGCCTACCTGAATCCTGTATTTGTTCTGTGGATCCAGAGCAAGCCTGGCATCATTATCTTCTAAGCATGCAACTTTTTCCTGAATAAACAGTAAAGTTTACACTTCAATACAGCTACTATACATTTTCAATAAGCTGTCCAATAATACATCAATGACTAATCTCATACCTGCTTAAGAAGTGTTACTTGTGATGGTTTCATTCCAAAATAAGAATTTGATTCTAAGAGCTCTAATATACGAGTATTTGTGTCATCTGATGTCATTATAACAAAAGGAATATCCCTTTGACATTCACCTACATTTGTAAAAGCAACAAGGTAACTTGAAAATGTAAAATGTGTCCTCAGTCAGGAAATCCAGGATGAGCATATGCATATTATAAAATCAGGATAGTATCAATCCTTAGTTGTGAAGCTCAATGGTTGCTAATATTAGCTGCAATAACTACAAAAAGTTTCATGCCACCGTAAGGACCGTTCAAAGGTCTGAAAGATTTTAGACAGGTCTAGGTGACAAACTTTGAATAGCTTGTGACAGCAGAAGAATGCCACTGTGAGATAAACTCATCATCTTTGCCCAGGCCAAGTCAGAGTTTGTAAATTTGCAACTCTACAGTTCAAGGTACATAACAAAGTTCTAAAACAAGTATCATTGATGCCCAACCTTCTAAGGGTGGGTTGATTTATCTGAAAAGCTTGATTAAATAGACAAGCAAATAATTGTCAGCTAATATTCCATTTGAACAAGAGATGAAGCTAGAGTCTCAATCAGTACTCTTCTACCTCTCCCTTCCCCAGCTCCCATTAAACACACATCCCCAATCAGCTCAGTTTGAAATGTTCTTAATTCAATCCTTCTAGAATTTTTATGCACCAGTCAATTCTCATCATGAATGATAATTACTCGGTTTCTCTGAGAGTTGCTTTTGTTTCTACATCATGTAATTAAAATAATGCCTACCAGAGAGAAATTTTTAGTTAGAAGAATGAGTCACTGTCATGATGCAAAATTCAAACTTTTATTTATCAACTACATATATGCACGTACATTCTCCTATTGCTTGTGCTGTCACTTAAGCTTTGTTGAACTGACAACTTTTGCTCTTCCATGCTCCACATGAAAAGGAAATAAACAGTATCTTTGGAAATGGGTAGGCTTAAAGTGCTGATTTGGATATATTTAGCAATATTTTAGAGTGATACTTTATATGAAATTAACACAAGTCAGGACTCCTTTCTCTACCTGTTAAATCTAAATTGCATTGCTTATTAAATATTATTCTTTTTCCTTTTTCAGTATGTAATAATAATAATAACTTGAATTTGGGTTTTTTGCTTCTTTTTTTATTTAATTCTTACATGTTATGCGTTTTTCCCATTTGGCTATGAACATCCGATAATTTATGTTTTAGGGAATATAAAACATCACAAATGCCAGTACATATAATGTAATAATAAGCTGCAGGTGGCCAACCTCGTGTCAGTCTACAGCTAGCTTCTTGAAGAGCTAGAATGCTCTCTATATAATGCTGCAGGAAACAAGTTCCTGTTGTGGTTTCCATTGGAAGAGCCACCTGCATATATGTAAAAGATCTATTAACAATTTTCGTACATAGAGGTACATATGTTAGTGAGTACACAATATTGATTTTCCCAAGATACTGAACTTGTAATCTATTCAAGAGATAGGCATGCTTTCAATTGTGAGGAAAAACTGCATATATATATATATATCTTAGTTGGCTTGGTTGGCTTGGTTACCATATATATATAGATAGATAGTAACCAAGCCAACTAAGAATAAAAAAAGAAAACAAAATAATGATAATTTGCACATCTACAAACAAGGCAAATCATTGAATGTGTAATATAATATAACTGGTTTAAATTGAAAACAGTAAAAGAAAATAGTCAAAAAGATGATGATTTGAAATTAGAATAATAAGAGATAGCCTAAGCTTCAACTAAGAACTAAACCTAGACAGACCGATAGGAAAAAGATTAGGGGTAACTTTGCCCAACTCCCAAGTGATAGGTAGTATAAGTAGAAATGCAAAACAATAAAGAACACCAGGATGTACCAAACCACTTAACACTAATATATGATAGTATATTACTTGTAATTTTTTTCCTCACAAGTGAACAGAGAATATTAACCTTTATTCCATTGTATCCAAGACGTTCCCCAAGCCCACCTGCAACAAGAACAAATGCAGCATTCTTGGCTTCTCCAACTCCTGCCTCCTCAAATTTGATAAAGTTTTCATCACCAAATATCAGGTTTTCTCCTGTTGGAACCTGATAATAATTAATAATAAATCAGCCAAGGTTCTAGTTAGTTGTGCTGTTTATTTTTTCGATGACACACATCAGAAGGACCAATAGTTATGTCAAAGGATAAACTACAAAAGATCAATACCAAAAGTGTATAGATTTCTCTCTCTCTCTCTCTCTCTCTCTTTTTGTTTAAATTCTTTGGGTTTAATTGATTAGGATACATATTATTTTTACATGTCCAATTACTCAGTTGATTAATTAATAATTTCAACTCAAAATCTTGAATTAATATTAATTGATTCATCATTCAATCTAAAAGAAATTACTTGAGTACAAATGAGTAATATTTAATAATTAATAACAGCAGCCTCAAATTACATTAATTCCAAAGTTGTAACATTGTAATGGATGTAAACAGTACAATGCTACAGTAAACATGAAGAGTGCAGTTAAAGTAAAACAAAATAGCAAAAGTAACTTTTTGCTCCTGCATCAACATTTATCTCATAGAACAAAACATTTACTGAGTTTCAAACATGAAATTCTATATTGACTTACAGAAGGTGTAAAGCCATCAAAAGGGTTCTTTCCTGCTTTTGAATCAGCTAAGAGTTCTCTTGCCGTTTTAATATATGATACCAAACCTCCAGGATAGCTTGAATTGAGGCGAGCCACCTAAATGGAACAACCAAATAATATGAAAGGTTACTAGATAATAAAATTAAATTAAGAAAAAAAAAATGCAACTCATATGTATAGAATTGTATAAAATTGGAGTTATTTTTCAAATCCTGTAACATCGAATTCAAAATCTTACTTTCCCGGTAACATTATCATTACTAATTAGTGCCATAATAAATCAAAATTAAACTATAAATCAATTGGTTGAGAAAGAAATTAAACCACTTTCTCAATTCCCAAACAATCCCTATTTTCTTATCAACAGATCCACATCCATCAACACACACACAAAAAAACAAAAAACAAAAAAAAAAACATTTTTAAAAAACAAAATTCACAATTGAATATAAAAATAAAAATAAAACCTGATCAAACAAAGCTTTCTTCTCGTCATCATCAACACCAGGCTCAGGCCAATGCTCAAACAAATGACTCTGCCCTTTCTCTACTAACATTTTCGCCAGTTCAATCTGCCAAGTAACAACCACCAACAACAACAACACAACAATCAATTCCAACAATTAAACGCATTTATATAGAGAGGCATATATATATATATGTAATGAAACCTGGTCAGGGGAGAGGAGATGGAGATTTTTGTGTAAATTGTGAACGGAGGAAGCAAAATCGCCATTGATGTTAAGGTTGGAGAGAGCTTCCGTGGCAGACTCCATTGTTGTTTTGGAGAAACTGTTTTGTGTTTGAAATATCCGATCGGCTTATCTTATGAATACAAGAAGGAGGAGAATTTGGAGTTGGAGTTACGTGAAATGAGCCGGTGTTTTAGCTAATGATATGGATCTTATGATTTTTTGAGTTCGTAAAATGGAAATTTGCTGACTGGCTACCGGAACTTACCGGATACCAACCGTTTGTTCTTCTAGGTCCCACTTTCAAAGATTGTGTTTTTGAGTATTTTTTATTTTACATTTGACGTGGATAGGTAAACTTTATTTTTATTTTTATTTTCAGCATGGTTGAAAATTTCAACATGAATTTATTATTCAAATCATATATATTATTCATGCTTTAATATATAACTTTTAATTTAATAATTATCAAATGATATATATGTATGATGCTATAAAAAGAGAGAATTTTATTATGATATATATGAAAGGTGACTCATTATATCATTTTATATAATGATACTGTTTATCTGTAAATAGAAAATTTTGTGGGTAAAAAAGTAAGTTAAACTGCTTTCCTTTTTAAATTTTTTTTTTCTTCTGTTACAAACGGTGGGCAAAGAAAAAAAAAACATGAAAAGCAAATTTAACAACCCTTCAAATCAAAAGCTAAATTACGCAAAATAGCAGTAGAAGGAGCATGAAGATAATGAACACCACCTTCATTGTGAAAGCTCATTTTCCCTAAGCCATCATCACATTAGTTGAGTTTCCTAATTATATGTTGAACCTGCACTTTTCAACATGTGTCTTGCAAAAGATTCCGAATAGATAACAGTAAAGATTGATGAATCCCTTGACTATCAGTTACACCATCAATGGTTTGCACAATATACATGGAATTCACTTTAAGAATTACCTTTTTGAACCCTATTTTATAAGTTAATTCCAGACTTGTTAGCGTTGCCCATAGCTTAGCAGTGAGTGATGAGCAATACCCAAT
Source organism: Vernicia montana (assembly GCA_949750685.1). NCBI lineage: Eukaryota > Viridiplantae > Streptophyta > Magnoliopsida > Malpighiales > Euphorbiaceae > Vernicia > Vernicia montana. The sequence goes on from CATKHJ010504793.1 coordinate 15,241, forward strand.
ATTATAAATAAAACCAACCAATCATTCCCCTCTATGATCTTGAATTAAATCTCTTGTTGTTGCTTTGCACGAATAGATATTACTAGCACCATCTATATTAACTTTAACACAACCCATCTCCGAAGGTCTCCAACAACCACTCCTATTTAGCCTTGCCACATAACCTATATATTAATTGGTGTTTGAACACGGGCAATTTACTAATTTAGTAGATTTGGAAACTAAAATTTCAAATTTAGGTGAATTTAAAAGTAATTTTCAGTTTAAAGTGATTTAGAATTGAAAAATCAAATTATCAAAAAAATTTGACGGAAATAAAAATTTTCGCAATAAATTTTGGCGGAAAGGTCTTCACAATTAAAAATGGCGGAATTGATATTTTCATTGTAATTTTTTGGCGAAAATTGAGATTTGAAAAATAATAAACCATTTTCAAAGCATCACAAAAAATTGACGAAAAACATAAAATCCAAAAAAAATTGGTGAAAAATAACCCCAAAAAAAATTAGCTGAAATTGGCATAAAAAGTGGCGGAGAAGCTAAAATGAGTAAAAAAAAAATTGGCGAAAAATGATTTTCTTTTAAGTTTTATGATTTTCCCAAGTATCAATTTCCGCCAATTTTTTTTTGGGTTTTTATTAATTTCCACCAATTTTTTTGGGTTTTATTTTTAAAATTTTCCGCCAATTTTTTTTGGTTTTATTTTTAACATTTTTCGCCGATTTTTTTTTGGGTTTTATGTTTTTCAATTTATTATTTTCTAATTTCCGCCAAAAAATTACAATGAAAATATCAATTCCACTATTTTTAATTGTGAAGTTAAAAATGTTAGAACCCACCAACCTTTCCGCCAAAATTAACTATGAAAATTGTCATTTCTGCCAAATTTTTTTGATATTTTAACTTTTCAATTCTAAATCACCATAAATTGAGAATTAATTTTAAATTCACCTAAATTTGAAATTTCAGTTTTCAAATTCACTAAATTAGTAAATTGCCCCTTGAACACAGGCAGCCCTCTCAACTTCAGACACCATATGCTTAATAAATTGAATAGGTTCCTCATAATTCGATCTCCATCCGCAAAAACTCTACGATTTCTCCAACCCGAAAGTGTCCAACAAGTTATCCCAAAAGTCAATGGCCAATTACCATCTTCAAAATTACCCATATATAAGTAGTCTCTAGGTTCCAAACTAACCAATCATGAAGCCCCAGAGAGAAAAACTCGTGTCATTTGTTCCGATGTATTAGTTGCCACCATATAACACTTGATAGAGGACAGTCTCTAACAGCATGAAGAGAAGTCTCATCACCATTGTTGCAACTTACACAAGCACTTGAACTGATGATTCTCCGTTTACAACATAGAAAATTCGTAGGTAGTCTGTCTTGAACTAAAAGCCACAAGAACGATCTCACCCTATATTGCTCTTCCCAGTTCCCACTTCCAAATTCGCTTCATTTTTAAATAAAAAATTTTGTGAGTAAAAAAGTAAGTTAAACTGCTTTCATTTTTAAAAATTTTAATTATTTGACTACACATTATGTAGAAAATAGATTGGTGTCAATCAATCTTTTCACCCTTCGACAAAATTTATCCTCAAATGTTGCTGCTTTTTAATTAGTGTTGTCAACAGGGATCAGAATTTGGCAAAAAAAAAAACGGGGATCAGAATTGGACCAAAGCCATAGAAAAGAAAATTGGGTTATGATGGGAGTTGGATTGGAGGTGACTTCGGTGTCTATTTAGATTTGCAATTGAAAATTACTCCCTTCGGTTCTCAATAACTGTCTTTTTAGAAAAGTGATTTTGTTTCAATATAATTGTCATTGTAGGAGTTCAATACAACATTTATTAGCTTTTTTTCAACTTTGCCCTCATCTCACTTCCAATATTTCATATGTTTTTTCTTATTTGGTGAGAGAAAATAAGGATATATTTGTCTATATTAATTAAAATTAAAGGTATTTAATAGTTTTCTTAATATGTGTGCATCATTTTAAAACGACAGTTATTATAAAATGGAGAGAGTAGTATTTAGTATTTGAATTTTCAATTGTTAATATAAAGTATTTGGTAAAATTAATTTTCAAAATAGAATTTTAAAATAAAGTGATTAACGGTTAAAAATTATAATTAAAATTTATAATTTATGACGGTTGCGTTTAAGCCTCTTCACTAATTTGATCAAAATTGAATCATAAATTTTGAATTTGGCCAAAATTTGGATTTTTTTTTTTTTCGTGAACCAAACTTGACATTTTAAATTCAAACCTAATCCTCCTTAGCTCAAACTCGGTTACAATACTACTTTTTAATAAATATATTTTAATATTGATATTAATAATAGAAATATACATACAATTTTTCCATATATGGTAACCGATATTTTTTTCATCAAATTTACTATAATAAAAAAAAATGGTGGCATCAATATTTTACTACTTTTTTAATATTTTCCCCAAAAATTAAAAGATTATTTTAAAAGAAAAAAGAATTAAAAGAAAAAAAATATAAATGATCTCAAAAATCATTAAATTTTGAGAATTTTTTTAATGTGGTAATCAAATGTCATCTGATGTGGATTTTAAAGTGACGTACTGAATCAGATGACTGAAGTAATATATAATGCCATATCAGCACTTCTATAATTTTGACTTGAATTAGACATATGATGTGACATTTAACTGAAAAAAATAATAATAATAATAGTATTTTTGATATCATTTACCCGGATAACTTTTGACTAAAGTTATTAGTTTTATTAAAAAAAATAATAAAGAAAAACTTAAAATAAAAAAACGAGAGTTCCCAAGTCCATGAACAAAAGTCCCGATAAATGCCTGGTAAAAATCCAACGGAACAAATCCAAGAAATCAAATGATTTTTTGGTCGATTCACCCATCATCATTGACCAGATCGAAATATCAGACCTCAAGTAGATGATTTGCAATAAGTTTTTAAGAAATTTGATTCCCTTTTAGGCAATGAAGGTGGTGGCTGCTGTAGCGTTGCTGGGTTGTTTGATTTCTAAGATCTAATAGGTTCCTACTTTTTTTTTTTTTTTTTTTTTCATTGTTTTGGAGGTTTCCTTATTTTGATTGAGAACTTATGCATGTTGTTTTTGATATAATATAATGAAATACTATTGTTGGGTTTCTAAATTTTTCTTAGAATTTAAAATTAACTAGCATTTAAATTTGATATTTTATGGTTTTTCTTTTGAAACATATTAAATTCATTATTAATTCAAATGGAAAATTCTTTTTACATAGAATTTAATTCAGGCTCGTTTATGGGCTATATTGTATATGAAAAGGCAAATAACAAAGATTCTTTCCTTCCCTTGTTTTTTGCTTTTCTTTTCCCCGTTATTGTTCATTTATTATGATCAATCATTGAATTAGTCTCTAATTATGAAAATTAGAATTAGAATTATTTTTCTTTTGTAAATTTTGATTTCAACTTGAATTTAAACTCCAATCTTATCATTTTGAAATGATTTATGCATTTATTAAACTCATATAATTAGAATTATAATATAAAAAAAATAAGGCATAAATGCTTTGCTTTAGAATCAAACTTTTTTGAACTTTAATTTGACCTTTTTTAAATAAGGTGAAGTTAGTGACTTCGGTTGAGCTGTAATTTCTCAACAGCAACAAAAACAAAGTGATGTGTCCTTATTTTGTTTATTTCTTGTTAAAACTATATGCCACGTGTATTATTCTTCTTTTATTTTATAATTACATTATTCTTTAGACAAACTTTACAGGGAATTAAGCATATGCTTAGATTCCTACAAGAATATTCTCATTTAATAATCTTTACATATGTTTTCAAATTTGGATCCACCCAACTAGTTAAAATTGAGGATTAATCCACATAAATGAGTGTTTACAATATGTAATAAATGTTTATTTTATTTTATGTTTAATTGTAATATTTATTCATAACATATAACATGTTAGGAATTTAATGCAAATTTTCTATATGTTAGATTTATGAGAAAGAGCAAAAACAATAAATAACACATAAAATTTACATGGTTCGGTATAAACTTGCTTACTTCACGGACTGCTGCAGATCTTTCACTAAAAGAAAAATATACAGTATTTACAACACTCACAACTCAATAAAATTTCTCTTAATTTTTCCTCAACAATTCTTACTATTTTTCTTCTGCACCTCACCACATTCTCTGTTTTTACAACTTTTCAATATACTTTACTGAACATGAAAATAAGATGTTGTATTTATAAAGCCAACAACTCCTACTTCACACGTATTTGCCACCTAATTTTCAACTATCACTTTCATCTTTGTTAAAAATTTGGCAACCTACTTTTAAAGAGAAGAAAAAAACTTGTTGGTTAGTGCAGCTCTCGGTGCCTCCTTTGTTGAGCCACAATCTTTGACATAACATACGTTATCCATACATATTAATAAATATTTGATATAAATAATAAATACAGTGGTGGAGTCAGAACCTTAAGTTAGGAGGGCAGAAGTCTAAAAGTCCAAATTTAAAAGCTCATTAGCTTTAATCTTTTGTTATGAAGTGGTATCATCTTTTACAATGTATTTTAAAACATTAAAATATAGCAGAAAAGTATATAATAAACTCTTATTTTTTTGTAGCATCACTTAATTGCCCCTTATTTTATTTTTTTTAGGGGACAAATGTTAAAAATATTATAATTTAATATATTATTATAGGCATCTTAAAAAATTAAAGGAGGCAATTGCACACTCTCAACTCCATGTAGCTCCGCCACTGAATATATATATATATATATATATATATATTCGATTTACTGTTATTTAAAGGTTTAATTAGTTAATAGCAACTTATAATTAACTTATTCATCCCATGGACAATTCAAATTCTTTCATTTCCTGACTCAATTTTAAACTTGGATTAAAATCAACTATTCAAATATGTTTTTGGTATAGTTAATTTTTCAATATTGTATAGAAGCTGAAGTGTTTCAATAAATATTTTTAAAATTAAGTTAAATTAATTACTTATTTGTCAAATTAAATTAAGAATTAATTATAAGTTCAGTTTGACTCATAAATATAAATTAATTGTTGATGATATCCATGCAAGTTGTATATTATATTTATTAAAATCAGATTAATATGGTAAACCGGTAAAATAGAAAATAATTAGTAAAATTTAGTCCAGATAGTCTCAAACTATTCACGTGAGATTCAATTGCATGTACTATTCGACGTAATTAGACAGTTAAATACCAAAATGTGTATTCAAAGTTTTGTTAGATACAAATAAATTATTGATATGCTTAGAAATAATTTCAATATCTGGCACAGTGTAAGAGATCTCCTATTTTTGCAAGACAGCGAATTAAAGGGTCCATGTGATGTGCCTGGGAGACCACTCCTATACTTAAGTCAGAAAAAATGAAGATTATTAAGCTTTTAGTGACTGAAAAGTGTTTAAAATTGTGTTACCCGTTTAATGTAAATAATGACACTATTTATAAAGGTGTATCCAAGGTGCCGAATTTTTCTTGAAGTCGGATTATTCTCTTTTCAGTATTGTATGCGAAGATGGATTCTAGTTTTAGAGTAGGATTGTGGACTATGTAGGCGAGTTAGGACAACCAGTTTATATTAGTATGTAACACATGTCTCTCCACCAGTTTTCGAGTTAAAGGCTTGGATATGTTCCGTTTCGGGGTGATCTTTATCATAGGGTGATCCAGGCATTGATGATCTTCGTTGATGGTTCGGTTCCCTATGTAAACATTTATGGCACCGTCGTTTCCGTCACTTTGTAATAATTTTATTTCTCTAAGAGAGAGTAGTACAAACGTTTTTTATGCCACATGTCATATTGGAATGGTTTCCTAAACCCTAATGTTTCTGCATCGTGTCTTATAAGTAGGATTTTATGATTTCATTTTGATTTTTTACCTTTGTCACCGCTTTATCATTTTCCTCTTCATCATTTCTTTGCATTTTCTTTGAAGAACTTTTCCTTAATATTTCTTTCTTTTTGGAGATTTCTTTGAGTTTTTTGGTGACTCCTTAGCCGTTGATCCGCTCAGTTCGCCATATTCTTATCTACTATTTCATCAGTAAGTATCATTTCCTTTATCTTTAACTCTTTTTATTTATTATTTTTATAGGGGGTCTTTGGACGAACGTGTAGTTTCTCTATCTCATGGCAAATTTGTAGTATAGGAAATCTTGAGCGAACTCATTGTTTGCCTATCCCGTGGCGATTCTTTAGGGAATATTGGGCGAACTTATAGTTGGCTTATCCCATAGCGATTTTTTAGAGAATATTGGACGAACTCATAGTTGACCTATCCCTTGGTGATTTTTAGGGAATCTTGGGCGAACTCTTAGTTGACCTATCCCATGGCGATTTTTCCGAATAGAGAATCTTGGGCGAACTCTTAGTTCACCTATCCCGTGGCGATTTTTAAGGAATCTTAGGCGAACTCATAGTTGGCCTATCCTATGGCGATTTTTCCTGGACGAACTCTTAATTCACCTATCTCGTGGCGATTTCTAGGAAATCTTGGGCGAACTCTTAATTAGCCTATCCCGTGGTGACTTCTAGTATAGGGAATCTTGGGTGAACTTATAGTTGGCATATCCCGTGGCGACTTCTTTAGGGAATGTTGGGTGAACTTAATAGTTGACCTATCCCATGACGATTGTTTTATGTAGGAAATATTGGGCGAACTTTTATAGTTGGCCTATCCCATGGTAATTTCTTTAGGGAGTCTTGGGCGAATTTAATAGTTGGCCTATCCTATGGCGATTCTTCTATATAGGAAGTCTTGGCCAAACTTTATAGTTGGCCTATCCCATGGCGATTTTTTTTCTTCTTTATAGGGAATATTAGGTGAACATGTAGTTGACCTATCCCATGACGATTTTCTCTTTTATAGGAAATCTTGGGCGAACATGTAGTTGGCCTATTCCGTGGTGATTTCTTCTTTCTTTTATTTCATAAATGAAGTATAATTAGAGAATTTGGAGAATCCGGATGACATAAATTATGACAACAAATTAGGATAATACATGCATCCCAATGCTATCACTCATGTATTTCAATAGTATATCTGATCGCGTCCACGCTCACCGTACTAATTGATGTGCTCAAAAAAATATCGATCTCTAGCACAAGTGTAGGCGATCTCCTGTTCCTGCAAGACAGTGAATTAGAGGATCTAGACAATGTATTTGGGAGACCACTCCGATGCTTAAGTTATAAAAAAATGGAAATTATTAAGCTTTTAGTTACAGAAAAGTGTTTAAAATTGTGTTACCCGTTTAATAGAGAGAATGATACTATTTATAAAGGTGTATTCAAAGTGCCGAATCCTTTTTGAAGTCGGATTATTCTCTTTTCAGTATTAAATGCAGAGATGGACTATAGTTTTAGAGTAGGATGTGAACTATGTAGAAGAATTAGGACGACCAGTTTATATTAGTATGTAACAATTATACAAAATTTTATGAAATTTATTTATAAATTTATATTTTTGTATTTAGTATAAATAAAATTTATTTAAAATTTTATGAAATTGATAATACTTAAATTAAATCCTACCGAAATTTATAGAATTTGTAAATGAATTATAAATTTAATAAGAGTACAAACTACTAAAACTAATGAATTTTAAATACAAACTAATAAAGTTAGCTATTTGAAATAAATTTTATATTTAATTCAAATATAAAAATTTAGTTACAAATGATTTTTTTTAATGAAATTAATTCACAGACAAAGTGAATTTCGTATAAATTTATATTTCTCATAATAATCCTGATAAAAATTTATAAAAGTAAAATATTTTTTTTTCACCCTTTTTCAATTAATATAAAGTTGAATTTACGAATGGAGCCAAATGTTTTATAGAAGCCAGATAGAATTTCACAAAATAAATAAATAAAGGGAAAATTTCAAAAATAACCTAAAAACATAAATAAATAACATTTATATGGCCAAAAGAATTTTATTTCAAAACTATGGTATAACTACATATTATATCTTTTAACGATCTAAATCTTTACTTCATCACTGTCGTCTTGCAAAACAAAAAAGACTCTCTCCTGGTCTTGGTTTTGTTGACTTTTGAGTTATGAGTGGCTCCCAGTCCCAGCCTCCCACTATTTTTGACAAATTCTTAAGAATTACACTTATTTATTTTTTATTAAAAAAATAAAGGATTTTGTAAATGAGTGCCTTGATACATTATTTTAAAAATATTTAATGCATATAAAATTAAATAAATTTATTTAAAAATTAAAGAAAAATTAGAGATTTTAAAAAAATATTTAATCTCATTCATAGTAAAAAATAATAGGTAAATTTTATTTTTCGTGTTTAATTTATTTTTAATAAATTTATATAATTTTATTTGTATAAATTACTTTTTTATAAGTGGCTAACACTTATTAACAAAATCCCAAAACAATAGTATTGAAACATTGTTAATTATTTGGCAAAAAAAAAAATTGTTAATTAATTGTATTAAATATCAAATAAAATCTAATAATATTTTTTTAAACAAATATTGCATCTAAAACGTCTTCACCTTATGTAGTTTATTAATGATGATTTTAGAATATTTTTACTATGTTATTTATAAAATTTTCATTTTAATATTTTATGTTGTAAGATTGATCACTCTCTTACAATAATGTCAACAGAACATGACAATATTTTGGTTACTTATAGGTAACCTTCCATTGCACTTCATTAGTTACTAACCGACATTCTTCTACCTTTTTTTTTTTTTTTATTCATCATTAAACCCAATTCTATTATAATTCTATGTAAATATCTTCTTAATTCTTAAAAATATGAGGATAATTTTAATAAAATAAATAAAATTATGATTAACTTTTAAAATTAAAATTAAATATTATTTTACAAAGTTTGAATGTAAGTGTTTTCAAACTTTTTTAGTGATTAAGTCACTAGTATTGAAAAATTATTGTTTAGACTCAATCTATTTAGGACCTCTTATATAAAACAAGATTTTAGGGAAATTTTGGTATACGTTAAATATATGTTTGGTATTTGCAATTACTTTATATATATATATATATTGCAAATTTGAAAAAGAAATAAAGATAAACAATAAATGGTATACTATACTGTATACTTTAAGTATATATTTGGTATCTGCAACTACTTTACTATATATATACATATTGCAAATTTGGAAGGAAAAAAAAAACAATAAATGGTATATTATACTGGTATACTTTAAGTATATGTTTGGTATCTGCAACTACTTTATGTATATACATATTGCAAATTTGAAAAAAATTAAAAAGATAAATTAACAGTAAATAGTATATGTATATCAAAATTTGTTATATGTTAAGTATATGTTTAGTATCTGCAACTACTTTTCTATATACAGATTAAAAATTTAAAAAATTAAAAAGATAAACTAATAATAAATGGTATACATTTACCAAACTTTGATATATATTAAGTATATGTTTGGTATCTGCAACTACTTTTCTATATACATATTACAAATTTAAAAAAATTAAAAAGATAAATTAACATAAAAAGATAAAATATCAGTAAATGAGATACGTATACGAAAATATAATATATGTTATGTATATGTTTGGTATATTTTTTTTATATAAAAAAAAAGTCCTTTAAGATTTCAAGCGAAAATGCTCCTGTTAAATAATTTATATAAAAAAAGTCATTATTTTTTTTCAATAAAAGAAAAAAAAATCATGAGATATTTTTATAAATTAAACCTTTTGTATTGAATAACTTTTTTAATTTTCAAAATAAAACTAATTATTTATTTAATAAATTTACAAAAATTCTATACTTATAAAATTAAAAATAATAAAAAATTAATATTATTTTTTTCTTCTTGAATAGTAAAAATATTTTTTAGATGTGACAAAAGAATTAAAAATTAAAAAAACAATATTATAAATTATGAGATATAAGATAAACTAACAGTAAATTGTATACGTATACTAAAATTTAGTATAAGTTAAGTATATGTTTGATAACTGCAACTACTTGAATATTTACATATTGCAAATTTGAAAAAATTAAAAAGATAAATTAACGGTAAATAATATACATATACCAAAACTTAATTAGTATACATTAAGTATATATTTGGTATCTGCAACTAATTTAATATATACAGATTGCAAATTCGAAAAAATTAAAAAAACAATATTATAAATTATGAGATATAAGATAAACTAAAAGTAAATGGTATACGTATACTAAATTTTGGTATATGTTAAGTATATGTTTGGTATCTGCAACTACTTGACTATTTACATGCATATTGCAATTTTGAAAAAATTAAAAAGATAAACTAACAATAAATGGTATACGTATATCAAAATTTGGTATACGTTAAGTATATGTTTAATATATGTAACTACTTTAATATATATAAATTGCAAATTTTAAAAAATTAATAATAGTAAATGGTATACCTATACGAAAATATAGTATGCGTTAAGTATATGTTTGGTATTTTTAACTATTTTATATATATACAGATTGTAAATTTGAAAAAATTAAAAAGATAAATTAATAGTAAATGGTATTCGTATACCAAATTTTGATATACGTTAAGTATATGTTTGTATGTTTGGTATGATATCTGCAACTATTTTATATATATACATATTGCAAATTTGAAAAAAATTAAAAAGATATATAAACTAATAGTAAATGGTATACGTATACCAAAATTTAGTATATGTTTGATATCTACAACTAATATATATATATAGTAAATTTGAAAAAATAAAAAAGATAAACTCAAAGTAAATAGTATACGTAAACCAAAATTGGGTATATTTTTAGTATCTGCAACTATTTTAATATATACAGATTGCAAATTTGAAAAAATTAAAAAGATATATAAACTAATGTTTGGTATTTGCAACTACTTTAATATATATATATATATATATATATATATATATATATATATATATATATATATATATATATATAATTACTTGTGGTGTATAAAAAATAATTAATGAATTTTTTTTTCTAAAACAATAATTAATAACAATAATAATAATAAAAGTAATCAAACTAATAGTAATAACATTAGTAGAATAATAATAATGGAAGAATAATAGATTAAAGAAATGTTACAGATCTTGACAATATAATAGTAACAATAAAACGTTGACCAACTCTTTCTTCAATGTGGCAGGTACTTTTATGTGAGCTACGTGATTTATCTCAATCGTACAATAAAATTGATGATCACACATATTAAATGTATTTTACATTTCATTTAAAAAAATTTATGAAATGCTTTCTGAAATTGATACAATTATTTTAAATGTATAAAATATTTAACAATAAATTAACTTATAATTAAATATTAAAAAAATACAAACACAAGTGTTGTTGTTGGTTGCCATTAGTCAATAGACATGTTCACAAATTAAACACTATATATAAAATAAAAAGAAAAACAAGAATGGTGTTACTCTTCTTTTCTCTACTAAACAAAATGACTAAAGGCCAATAATTCATATAAATACAACAACCACATGTCCACAGCAACATCTCTCTTTCACAAATTCATGGCCTCACATGGAACCAAATTAAACTTTGCATCCTTAGCTATAAAACACGAAAGAACTGCATAAAAGAAAACAAATAGAAAAAAAAGGTCCAATATAAAAGAAATATATAAGTGATAAAAATGTTTAAAAAATAAAATGATTGCATAAATGATATTTTTTGCTAAAAAAAAAAAAAAAACAGTACACAATGTAATTTCCTCGTAAATAAATGCAGAATTTCAGACAAGCTTGTGCCTGACCCAGCCCAAGCAGTAATCCAATCCAATTCGGACCTCATCAAAATCCGGCCCAATCAAGATATTAACACTTACCCGATCATAAAACGACACCGTTTTAGTGTAATTAGTATATTAATTACGCCTTTGTCGTAACTACTGCTAGTAAAAGTACTAACGTAAAAGTGTTGCGTCAGAATCTCGAAGATCCAAAAGGGTCCTAAAAGCTCTATGATTCGAGGTCATTCATTGCTCTGTTTCTGTTCTTCACAGCTCAAAATTGAAACAAATTCTAGGGTTTATTTTTGTTTTTTGTTGTCTTAACTCTCAATTTTAAAGCTTGTCCCCTTTTTGTCTTAGTTTTCAAGCTGAATCTCCAGTTATCAGGTATCTCTTTTTTTATATGATTCCTGAAAATACAAAGTGTTGTTTCTATAACCCAAATTTAATTTTTGTTCATGGGTATGATAATTTTTGTTGTTTTATTTTCTGGGTATGAGATTTTTTAAAATTTTTTTTTTTATGGGTATGATAAAGATTGTCTTTTTTTAATTTTTTTAGTCCCAGTGCTTTTGTTTGTAGTTGCTTGAGCACCAGTGACTGATAAGAGAATGTGAACTAAAAAAAGTTTGTTTTTTTTTTGGTGGATTAGAATGCAATGCAAGAGGAGAAGGGCACATAGTTCCGGTCGGGTTGTTGTTGATGGTGATGAAGAAATTGATGACTTTGGGTGTGATATGAGATTGCTCAGGCGATGGAAGAGAAGGAGAATTGCTAATCAAGAATTCAAGCGCAATTCTGGTGGTACAAATAGCTGTAGTGATGGTAAATTTTATGAGACTCCTAAGAAAATTCCTGAAACCAAGAATATCGAAATTGATATTCTTGATGATGATGATGATGATTTAGTGGATGCTGATTACCAGAAGTATTTGGAAAGTTTAGCTTTACAAGCAGTTGATGATAGTCATGTTTCTAACAATAGGTCTTTAGATAATGGTGATATTGGTGGTGATGCGTTGAATGGTGATGCTCATAATAATGATACTTTTGATTATGGGCATCCTCAGTCTGAGAAATTCCTAGAAAGTAACAATACTGAAATTGATGATGGTAAAGGAGGAGAATTTTCGGATGATGATTATGAATCTTTTTTGCGTAGTCTAGCTTCAGAACCATTTGTTGATACTGGGGTTAATAGTAATGCTGTTAATAAATCTGTGGATAATGGTGATATTGGTAATGATGTGTTGGTAGAGAACCGGACAGTGAATATTGATGCTCATAATAATGATGCTTTCAATGATGGAGATCCTCAACATGAGGCAATTCTGGAAAGTAACAATATTGAAGTTGATGACAACAAGGAAGATGGTGATTATGGGAAATACTTGCATGGTCTACATTCAGAACCTTTTGTTGATGGTGATGTTTGTCATGATAATTTTGTGGATGATGGTTTTAATACTAATGCTGTTCATCCATCTGTGGAGAGTGGTGGTACTAGTGGGGATGAATTGGTAGAGAATGAGCATGTTGATTATGCTGCTGCTGCTTGTAATAATAATAATAACAATGATGATGATAATAATAATAATAATAGTAGTAGTAGTAATAATAATAATAATCATATTGCTTTCAGTGATATGGATCCTCAGAGTAAGAAAATCCCAGAAAGGAACAATATTAAAATTGATGATGATTACAAGAAGTATCTTGATGGCTGTGATTTAGGACTGTCTGGTGATAGTGATGTTAGTAATGGTTGTTCTGTGGATGCTGCTGCTGTTGATATTAACTCTGTTTATCAATCTAAAGAGAATCGTACTTGTGGCAATCAGTCCATAGAGAATGGTACTACTGATGCTGAGTCTGTTGAGGCTAGGTCTCCGAATAATGATTCTGATCACAATGACGATTTGGATGATGTGGATCCTCAGTTCAAGTTGTTCCTAGAGAATTTCAGAGAAGATGGGAAATCATATGTGGTAGAGATTCCTATGAATGATGGGATTTCTGTAATTCATAAGTATGAACAAGATAATGGGCCACATGATAGTTGTAGAGTAGAAATTCCTGATACAATGAGGCCTAGTCAAGCAGCTCCAGGTACAACCAAGCACGATTGCAAACATGAAATGGAGCAAGATGTAGATGAGAACTACAAAATTTTTCTGCATTCTATGAAACAAGAGGGGAAATATTTGGTATTTAGGCCTGAAAGTGGTGGGAAAGTGGTATATGATGCGGATGAGGAGAGTTCATCTGATTCGGAAGTAATTGTGATGGACAGTGATCCATTTGCTGATGGAAATTACACTCCATTTGTTACTTCAAAATCAAAAAGATATGACGTACTGGTATGTATCGTTTCCTACTCCCATATATGTACTTTTGCTTGTTTTTGTTAGTTAGAATCTGTTCCATTTGTTCATGCACTATTTATGTCATTTTGCAAATCAAGGAGGAAGATGGCAATGGGGGCCTTAAGAACTTGTCTAGCAATGATTGTTCTTGGTTTAGGGAGAAGGTTGTAGAAATTCTCAAAAAGCCGTATGATGAAAAGGAGTATCATGAACTTTTGGAGGAAGTACTTCGCCGCAGGCTGGTGAAAGAGGAAAGAGACATGCGTAATGGACGGATTAGAGTATATTCAGCACAAAGACTTGGTCCATCATATCTTGAACTGCACAAGGGTAATGTTATTGTCAGCATTATTTTTCTTTTGCTTAGCAGATGCATGTCTTGTACCTTTTAAAGGCACAATTAGTTAGCAATGCATAAGCAATATTTAACAAACCTAAGGCAGAAATTATAGTCAGTGCATAAATTGTTCTCAATCTCCAAGTATATATTCCTCGGCGGCAGAAGTATCTGAATATTTCGTAGTTTTCTAGCAATTTCTAATGCTTGATAATTCTTGAAACTCAAAAGTTCTTCATGCTGTGGTGATTCTGGTGAACAGCTTTTCATATCAATCAATGGCCATTTTTTAGTTTGTTTACTGCAAAATAATCACCAACACAATGAAAATTATTTGGAGCAGTAGTTATCTCTACATTTCTTCTTCCCTCGGTAATCATTATCAAGGTTTTTGAACTATGGTCCTAATCTCTTGTTTCATGGTCACAACAATCTTAATTCATGTTTGTTCACTTAAATTTTTGTTGCAGCAGGAAAACCTGAAAAAAGTTGATTCTCATAGTTTTCCCCCCCCTTTTTTTTTCTCTTGTTTTCCTTGTATTATTGGTTGCACTATTCATATGAATGCTAGTGAGGCAAGCATTACAAGGTTTGTGGAGAAAAAAAGAGATATTTAAGAAAATGAAAATGAGGATTTAAAAAAATGAAAGAAAAGGCAGGAAACTTATTTGGATAATGCCACTGCCTCGGAGGTAACTACTCTGTACTTCAGCATGGTTGTTATCAATATCACATTTTAAGGATGATTCATGCATTTTTATTTTTCTGTGAGGATGCTATTTTGCTTGGTATTCATAATCAACTTGTGCTTTTAAATGTTGTTCACCTGCTTTGATGTGTATATACTGCATTTTATTCACAATTTGGGTGGAACTTTAATATTAAGTTAGATAACTTTTCTTTGACTTTGTAGATCTTGCAAGAAACATAAAAAAAGCTGGATCTAGTAAGCCTAAAATTTTGAATCTCTTGCGTGGATTTTTCTATTGGTTGCAGGTGAGTATTTTATTTCATGATATTCATGCTGGAATTCTTTATTTAGAAGGACTGGCCATTTTGAATATAGTTTCATATGTCGGTTGAAATTGAATGAAATCCAACCAAGGCCAAATCATCCATTAATTCACTCTAATATGAAAGAGGATGGTCTTTAATTTTGCATGCATGTCAAATAGAGAAGCTAGTCTTGGTATTATATTGTTATTGAGTTGGTTTCCATTTTCCTTTTTCTTGATTTTCTTTTTCTCTGTGGCCTTGGATTTGTTTATGATGCATTTGTGCATCCATGTATACATACATATCAGTTAAGTTGTGTGTCTAATTACTTGCACTGTTATTTTGTAAACACAATAATGGCATTTCCTGACCCATTTGGTTGATGTTTAAATTGTTCAGAATGTGGCCCATGATGGAGTGTTTAAGCCTTGGACAGACTTGTCATGCCTGGAAGTGTTACCACATGGAAAGTCTAAAATTAGCATTGCAGTATCTGAAGATCATGAATAAAATCTAGTTTGTAAAAGAATATTCTGGCAGATACAAGATTGTGCATTCAGCTATTGCATTAGGGGGTAAAAGGTGTGAAATGTCAACGCAGAAGAGCCAAGTTCTGTTTGCTGAAGGTGTTGTGTGATGCAACTTTTTAAATGTCGTGACAGGCTATATACAGATACTGTTTTGAACGGGGTCATGTGACAATCTGATTGATGCCGCTGTTCTATCTAACCACTTTATTTATATCTTACTCATTGTGCATCTGGAAGCTGGTCATCATTATTAAGCAGTATGCGCGGCTTCCCCATGCTGAAGTTCAATACCTTTGCATTCATGTTATATTTGATTTCTCCATCATATAACAGCTTTCTTATGTAGTGCTCTATGTCTGAACCAATCAGTCGAAGCGTGTATTCCGTCAAGGGGGCACCCTGATTTTGGAAGAAGTCTCAGTTATACAATAAGGTTAACCAAAGATCAAACAAGGTTGTGTAGCATAATTTTTTTTTAAAACATACAAGACACAAATTTCCACTTAATATAGTATGCAGATGTTGAGCTATCCTTATCCCTTTATTCAAAGTTACAGTTTGAAAAATTTCCTTGAACAAAATTCTTCCAGGGTTCAAGTGATATTTTCCCAGAGTGGCAAGAGTCATAAATCTTATTTCTCAAGTCCTAAAAAATCTATAATAAAAAAAAATCTATGATAAAGAACTCGAGTTCAAATGGCACAAGTCTCTTTGCAAATACAAGAAAGGTAACTAAACTCCTAGCCTGAACCCATGCCAAATCCAAGCTAAAAGGAAAGGTTTAAGGGTGGGGAAATCCTCTTTTTAATGGACAATGATAAGATATTTAAGCCTGGCATGGTTAACTATTTCATTGAAGAGCTATTCAATTACTTTTTTTTTGTTAAATAATTCAATTTCTTATACTATGATCCGTGCTGGTCTAAACTCATAATTGCATATGCCACTTAGAGATGCTAAAATAATATAAAGATTTTAATACCTGTAAGTTAAAATCCATGACTTGGGCTATGTTTGGCAGACGTACCTCATAGTGATCCACTAGCTCCTGGAAGTAAGAGTAGACCTTATGGCAAGTCTCATCTGTCCAGACAAACTCATTTGTAGGATCAAGGAGAAGGGTAAGCTTATCCATTTGAGTTTGATCAAATTCCCATGTTTCAGGATCAATGTAAGCAGCATAGATCCTCACATGCCGTGTAACACTGCTGAGCCACTGCCCTCCATATTCTCTGCTCATGTTTTTGCTCTTCACATTCACTTGTGGTTCCACTGGCCTTGGCTGTGTTGGTTGTTTCACCTTCTCCTGTTTTGTTTCTTCTTCCTGTTGTGCATTTACTTCTTGTGTTTCTTGGACTTCTGTTTGCTGTTGAGCTGAAATGGAGAGAACCCCTTTTTTCTTTACTACTCTTTTGCCTCCAAGCCAACCTAACATGGAGAATTTTGTACAAGCCATGTAAGAGGATATTGCTGCCATTTTTGCAGTATTATTATGATGAACTCAAATTCTTATGAACAGAATTCTGCAACTTCTGTTTGTTAGTATTTTCCGGAAATTGCTTTTTGGTGCCTGAGTTATTAGTAAATTGTAAGAAGACCAGTGGTTTGAGAACCATCTATTTTGTGGATAAGATAAACTTGTTTTTATAGCAGGTAAAGAATCTGTGGACAAAAAATGCAGATAATTGGTTGCCACCGGTTTTAGACTATTGCATTTTTATCCCTAAACATTCAAAATATTTCTGTAGATCATTCCTGAAAATGATCCCTGTTCTTTCTTGCAAGTATTATAAAACAATCAATAAAATAATTTATCTGGCAATTTAGCCTATCATCTGGCTAAAAATTAAATAATGAATAGTGCAACTATGATTTCATAGTGCCAGTTGTGATTAAACCTCCTAACAGAACATTGTTTTGCATTATTAAACTGAGGCTGGACGATAATAATTGGTTAATTGCTGAAGTTTAGAAATATAAATTTGTAGGAATAAATTTCGCAATTCAAATGTGTAATAATAAATAAAATAAATAAACCCTGATTCCTTTCAAATGCTTTTGGGGCATCATATTGCTTAATTTCTAAATTTTTACAAAGTTCATATACACTGCAGATAAAAATATAAAAACTATTCCTATAATAAACTAGGGAAAAGAAAGAAAACAAATAACATTCCTATTTAATAAAGAAAAAAACAATAGAATGAAAGAAAATTGAAGGAATCCTATACAAAAACACAATGTATAATCTATCAAAATCGGCCTATGTAAACCCAAGTCATTCTGTTGACATGATGCTATCTGCAATTCCAGACTTCTATTGACATGATGGCATCTGCAATTCCAGACTCCAGAAAAAGATGCTCAAATTGATTTGCCTCGTACACAACAAACTCAACTCCTACATGGCGAAAGCTTGTTCGCTTCTCGCTTAAGCTTGCCACTGATTGTAGATTGTCATATATTCATTATGCGAATTGGTTTAATTTGCTCATCAAGATCAACTAATTGGAGCTCTGAGGGATCACTATCACTCAAGGATGTTTGCTCATCTACTGGATTGATATTTTCTCCAGCTTCACCACTAACATCAAGGCTGATATAATCAGCAATGCTTCCTTCAAAGCAAATGTTATCATTCTCTTGAACTGAGTGCTTTTCAGACTCTGCAATTCCAGGCTCAGAAACGTTTATATTCATTGAACCAAAGTATCGCCCCAGGGCTTTCTTCTTTTCTCGTGATTGCTTGCTTTTCTTTCCCTTGCTTCTCTTTTTTGGGTGGTGAAGTTTGCATTTGGATCCTTTGGGACAGGATCCTGTTGCTTCATAAGTGGGGCAGACATAGCTGTGCTTCTTCTGACACTGTATAGCAGAGTTATTGAATTTCACACTCAAAAGTTTTTGGGGGGTTGAGTGAACGTGGAGGAAGAGAAAGATGGAGGTCATAAAGCATTAAACAAAAACAAAACAAATTTTTATAGTAAATAAGAAAATGATCGAGCAGAGAATATAACATCACACAATATTCAAAGGGAAATACTTTGAAGCACAGTCAATTGAATTATAGCTAAACGAAAGGCCAGGAACTGCTTTGGGTATTATCAACCTATACTTTTAGGAAAATAGTACATCAGGTCAACTAATTGAAATGGGGTGAACAGTTCCAGCATAACAATAATCAATAACAAAAAATCTATCAAAGTGATTCATAATCCAGGTTTAAACAGGGAAAAGGAATGTTTCAGGTTTAAGCACACAATCACATAAAATGTAACAACCCAAAGATTGTATGTGTATCGACTAAACCCCCTAATTAAGACACTCGCATATAAGGCTAACGAGTAAATAAAACCATATAGATTTGGCTTGGTTCCTTGGCATGAATAAAAGAATAATATGGTTGAAGAGATGGAATCAAGAAACAATACATTCAAATCCACTTGCTCAGAATTTGTTGCTATGTATGGTTGGAAAGACCAGGGAAGTTTTTGTTCAAAATAGAGCTCCATCCTTGTACACAGTAGACGATATGAGAAGCCAAAACCAATAAAATCCAATGTGCTCGCTTAGATTTTAACCAATATATGGTTGGAGAGACAAGGGTGGTAAAAATAGTCCACTGAAAAGTGCCATCATATATTTATATTAGAAGCAAGGATTCTGGATGTCCAGCATGAAAGTAACACATATGTCTATTCCAAGTGGAGCTCTATGAGAGTTTAGGTAAGGGTCAGGTGATAGGCCCATTCTCCTTGGTTGTGGGCTAAGTATTTTTGCTGTTATTATGGTTTTTGTAAGTAGTTAATACGAGTTTATGACTCATTTGCTAGCATTTTTTTAAAAACTTGGGTAATTGTATTTAAAGAATAAAACCCATACCTCATTGCCATCTGCGCAATATCCCCTCAAAAATCCTTCGCAAGTAGGTGCATTTGGATTCACATGCACATGCCTGTATGGACAGTTTTTGTTTGTGCAAAGACCTGCCAAGAAAATTTGTCATAATCCCACATTCTCAGTAATATATTAAATAGGGGCCAATATAGAAAAAGCACCTTGCAAAAAGTAAGAACAATCTGGCATCCTTTCCGGAATGACCTGCAAAAGAAACATATTCAAAAGGTAATGTCAACAATATCAGTAAATCAGCCATCTCTTTGAACAGAAAACATCAAGATCTTCAGGCCAAGTCTTTTATAAACCTTATGAGTCAATTTGCAGTCCAAATTAAAACATAAACCATTTAGAAACTTTGTGCAGACAGCAATTTTAGAGGAATCATGAATGTAGGGACATTTTCCATCATCTTTGTTGCATTTCCCAAATCTAGTGAAAAATTGACAGTACTTCCGCTTTCTAGCCAGCCGTGATCTAGCAGTGTGCAAACTCCATCGAACTTTCTCACTTGCCAAAATGCGAGTTCGTTTCTTGGGATCTCTAATCAGTTGGTTGCCATTGCCAATTCGAACATATCTGCCAATAATTGAATTTAAAATCTTACTGCTCAGGTAATTTAGTAATGAAATGACTCTTTTATGGTTTTTAAAACACAAGTTTACACAATTCTCTCGCATTAGCTGCAGTAAACTAGCAAATTAAGGCAGTCAAGACTCAAGACTGAATGCAAGAACATACTCATCTTTGCCAATTACTAATCTCCTTGGAACATAGGATCTCTTGGCCTCCTTTTCTGTTTGAAGAGCTGTAGAGTTTGATGACTCATCATCTACATCGAACATTAACATCATCATTAGATCAATTGAGTTGTATAAACATGAAATTGGCACAACTGTAAGCTGAGTTCTAGCAATTTCACAATCAGATAGAAGTCATCATAGACACGAAATGTGAAATATTGTATAAAATAAATTGCAATACAGTAGCATCAAGGTAAATCACAGTACAGATTGTAAACCTCAACAATATTGCAAGGAGGCTTTCTAAGACCCCACCACCAGGAAAACATGCAGGGGTGCAAAAGTCAGTATTTTATGTTGATCCTCATTACATTTGCATTAGTGGAGCCTAATTATTATTATCATTCTCCTTTTTTTCAATTCAAGAGGATGTCATGGTTTGGATCCCTTACCTAATGCACTATGCCTATAAGCAACTTGACAATTGGATTAATGGGTCACAGAGCCTGGTAACTTGTGACACCGAACAGTTTCAACTTTCATCCTTTTCACTAAACCAATATCTACAATCTACAGTTTAATCTGGGAAGAAAATGTAGATAGATAATAGAACATCCTTCAGAGGATATCAGGTGGTCTACAGTTAAAAGTTTATAGCAAATGAGGAAACAGAAATGGCGAGCAGCAGTCAAAGCTAAATATAGAATCCAAACAATGAAAATAACAAAGCAGAGGGTAAAAGTTCAAGAGTAGACCACCTGATATCCTCTGAAGAGTCCGCCTTGAGGAATCCATTTTGTAGCGAACTGAACCAATGCGGAATATCCGTTCTCCTGCCAAATAATGAATAATTATAACACATCCTTCTCAAAAGCATATTTTATGGTGTATATGAAATGCAACAAAGTAGAGCTGCATGAAATTAAAGATAAAATGAACAAGCTGTAAATTACATTGCACGCCAGGATCACTGCCTACCTGGGTGTAACTTTATACTGTGAACCAACTTACGACAACTATGTTTGTCCTTTGTCCCAGAAGCAACATGCGGAGCACCACTCTGTTCCCTTTTCTTCCTCTCTGCTTCAGCGACAGCTAAAGTAGCTTCCTGTATTACATCCAGTAGAAATCATTAACGGTGACAGAACTCTTTTAAGATTCAGTAGACATTAAAAGCTGTCAAGGTTGTGGAAAAAAGGAAAAAAGGTCTGCCTCTTTGTACTCCAGACTCACTAACCTCATTAGCTTTCTTTGATTGCTTTTCAATGGATTTTGACCATTTTAAACTAGACCCACCAACACTTAATACCTTGGATTTTCGAAGTGAAAATCCGTGTTTTGACCTTGTGTAAACAGTATCCCTCTTCCTCAACAACAGCAATTTCCTACTAGAAAAGAACAATTATTTGTCAACATTCAGGGCAAAGATGTCAACCATAACAAAACTGAAAGAATCTGCAAAAATATTAAGAAAACTGCCATATACTGTTTATTACCTAATAGTAGATGAGGAACTATTGCTGGAATTAGCAGCTGGAATTGGCATGAAACTTCTCCAGTATGTTGCTCTCTTCCAGGGAAACAAGTGAGGCAAGACCTTCTGACGATGCAATGAATCACCACTATCATTTGATAACTGAGAACTTCGTAGTGTCCAGACCAAAGAAAATTTTGAATGTTTGCCCGTCTTTGATATGACTGCAAATAGATAACCCACTTAAGTTTTTGTTTTCCAACTACAACTGCTATTACCAAAGTAAACAAATCAATTTTACCCCAACAAGGTTTCCAGATTCATTCACCAGAAATTAAGACTTTACTACACTTTGGCTGCTGGTGGCACTAAGAGAGAAATCCATGCATAATAAAAACAACACCAAAATAAAAACTGCTAGAGTGAACGTTATAAAATGGCACTAAACTTAACTGATCTGATCCGTCAAATCTGCTACGGGCCATCAAACAATTAAGATGTAGCTAGAATTCTAATTTCCAAATTGTTTTAGTTGAAGATTAGAATAACTAGGGTCTTCAGAACACAATATAATTAAGCATACATAAAAAAAAAGAACTTTAAAGCAAATTTGAAAACCAAAAACTAGAACCAAATATGTCAGTCCAATTGTCTGAAATCCAAATAAGAGATGTTCACATGAAGACAATAGATGCATGTATACAATTGCACGTGTAGACACAAACAAAATGAAATTGCAATTTCACCTTTTTATCTAGAAAATCAAGTTACGCATTTGTATAAACAAATCATTCTTAAATTCATAATACAAACTTCTGCTGAAAATGAATTCACTAAACGCACCTTTACGCAATCGTCTCTTACTCAAACTTCGGCTGGAAGAAATGCTATGAAGAGTTTTCCCCTCAGAATTGACACTTTCATCAAGCACACTGACTGTTGGCTTGACCTGACTTTCCAGTGAAGTCCTAATAAGCTGATTTTTCCTCCTCTTGTAATAGCCATCAGAGGGTATGGACATGCTATTATGGGCATTGTTGACAGAAAATGAACAAGGATTTGAAGTTGCAACCAACTGATTTGATTTTCGCTTAACATATGTTACACTGTTGGCATTTGAAGACACCACATTCCCATTATTTGTCTCATTATTGCAATCAAAAATGTTAATTTGGCCAGTTTGAATCATGGGATTTTCTGCACTTTTTATCACATCTTCAGAAGACTTTAGCACATCATCACTTTCTGCAGAAGTCACAGGATCTGATGCAGTTTCATTAGCATAATTTTGAAGAGGCTCTGCTGATGGGGAAGATATAAAATACCCCAAAGAATTGGTAGCATGATTTGGCATTTTAGTGGCACTGGGTAATGGCGGTGTTCTAGGCCTCTCAAAAGAAGCATTCACTCCTGTTCTCACGAAATTTGGTAGGTCAACAACATCAGTTCTAGTGTCTGATCCAGCATTTTTCTTCACTTCATCTGTACCCAAAGAATTTAGCCGATATACAGAAGAACTCAAGCCATGAGAACCCTGGGATTGACTAGTCACCAGCGTAGGTTTTCGGACAAGACTATTACCCTTGCGAATGTATGAGGTGCTCGGCAACTTTGTGATTTTTTTCGGCAATTGCCTTTGTGTAGGAACAGTGCTTGAAAAAGCCTTAATTCCTGGCGAAGCTGAAGCAGAAGAATTATCAGTTCGATGCCACGTTCGGGATTTTGAGTTATGGGTTGAAGAGGCCGTATTTTTAGCAGTTAAACCAGAAGATGAGCGACCTGGATAAATCCTAGAAACAACATGAGTAGGCTGGTTCTTTCTCCCATTCAATATTTCTCCACTAATGGCATTTAGCATTTGAGTACTATTTCTGGAAACCTGTGATGGCAAAGGTCCAGTCTTCCCACTAAATGTATGATCATTTTCTACCCCATAATCTGAGTTTAAAGTGTTTTCAGTATCCGGTGAACTAGAAGTAACAGCAGATATGATAGAACCACCTTGAATTGCAGGCTTCCCATGAAGCATTTCATCATCCCCACCAACCTTTTCAAGGGAAAGTTGGCTATATGATGTACTTGGGACATCTGGCAGTGTTTCTAGACAATCCATATCAGATAATGTATCAGGCACAAGCCCCATAACTTCATCACTCGAGTTGGTAGTAGAAACTCCATTACCATCTCTTAATGAAGATAAATAGTTTGACACAGAAGGTAAATCATTCTTCACATAGCGACAACTGTCATACTCCACATCCATACTAGGCAATCTTTCATCCAAGTCTCGAGACTCAAGTTCTGGAGGAAATTGGCATTGAGTGGTCACATCGTCAACACTAGCTTGCTCAGCATCTACATCCATTTTTTTCATCTCATCACTTTCTATATGAATAGAGTTGTTTTGAAGAATGCTTCCAGCATCTGCAACTTGCTCACCTTCGAATCCTGATAGACAAAGGGATTGTACTTTTGGAACTGCCAGTTCCTCAGCAGCCAAACAAGAATGAGCATCCCTCAAACCATCATCTTCAATGGCATCTTTGAATGAAGCTACAGTGTTTCCATATCCACCTCCAGTATGAAGCGATGCAGTGATCTCCCTCTGCAAAGATGGGGAATAGGAAGCACGCAAAGGATCCAAGGCAGGCACTCTGGTTTCTGCTTCTGATTGTGTTAGTCCATTGCAAGAATTAGAGGGTGCCTTTATACCTGATGCTGTTTCAGGTCCCTCTTTCACATCAGATGCTATAAGACAAGTCAATTCCAGTTGGGAATCAGAGAATTTTCTTTTCTTTGTAATCTTTGGTGAAGTAACATTCAAACCACCATTAGTAGTGTTGCTAACTGAAGCATTGACCTCTGCAACATCTATTGAACTTCTCTGGGGAAAAGCACTTACTCCATCTGTACAAGGTTGCAAGCCAACATTCCCATGGCCATCACCAGAAACTGTAAATTCTGTTGGAGTAGCATCTTTGAAAGAGAGTCTTAAGGTTGTATCCACCCAACAAGCTGAGTTAACCGTATTTACAGGTTCTAAATACATGTCATCTACCTCTGACTTTAACAAATCCAACTGAGGCGTTTCAACTTTTTGCTTACTCTTCTTAATGTTAGGTGTATCCTCCTTGCTGCCACCCCTAGAAACCATATAATTTGGTGATCCTCCTTCCAGACCATTCTCAAGTGATATAGTAACCATATCTGGAGATGGCTGCTTGTGAATATCATCATTTGTCCCATGGCTGGAAAAATTAATTTCTCCTGAAACAGTAGGGCCACCTTCAGAACTAACAACAGTCCCTACTCCTTCACTGGAGCAACTTGCACATGTGGCAGCATTCTGAATTGCCATTTCCCCTGAATTTGATTGCCAGCAACTTTTGCTGCTTCCTACAGAAAAACTAGGATTTAGAAATTGATCTACAATACCATTCTCAACTGATGAAGGCTGCTTGCTACCAACATCTGTTGTTTGCCTGTCAAAATCCTTAATTCTCTCTGGTGAATTAATCAAACCATTGTCAGGCTCACACCCCAAAGTCGTATTACATGAACTTGTAGAAAACTCATGAATTTTATTTTTCTCTGGACTTGAGAAACAAAAATTAGCATTGCATTCAGTAGAAAGCAATACCTTGGGAGATCCATTCTCTACATTATTCTCAGGCAAGGACAAGTCTCTGTTCTGGCAAAGCTGCTTACTGGCATTTTCAACACCATCAACATCCAAACTAGTGGTTTCATTTAGCAATTTAGTGCAATCCTTATCAGTATCTGAGATAGAATGCAAGTAGTTGGGAGAAGTACCATGTACCATATTCTCATTGATTTTTGTTTCTTCATGACTAGAAGAACCTGAAGGAGAAGTTGAATCATTCCTCTTTCTCTTGATATTAGGTACGCACAATAAACCAGAATCATCGCTCATGCCATTCTCAGATGCTATGGCCTTAACAATTCCCTCCACTCTGTCATTCTCAGGCATCACAGTTGTTTCATTTGAGCAAGGCTTTGAATCAACAATGTCAACTGAAGTTATAGCAGCATCCTTTTCAGGCTCAGAGGATGCAGCTATCACAGGTTTGTTACACTCTTTAGTTGGTTGTGAACTTGAAGAACTCAAATTAGGATTTACTGCTTTCTTCACAACTCTCTTCACGATTTTCTTCTTCTTTGCCACCTTTACTGAAGATGTTTTACCAGAGACAACATTAGTTTCCCCTTTATTTGACACAGCACCCATAGTAGAACTCCCAGTTTTACACTTTGCATGCGAGACTTTAGCCACACTGGAACCAGGCAGTGAACTTCTATTATGCACATCACCAATAATAGAAGCTGTAACTTCCTCTTTGGACTGTTTTAGGTTCTTGTCAGAACGGGAAGTATTATTTGCTACCGATGAAATGTCCAATTTTGCAGTGCATTCATTGGGTTTAATTAGTGGTGAACTTGAACTATCCTTATTAAGGACCAATACTTTCCTAACTTTTTCATTCCTAGGTGCCAAATTCGAATCAGAAACACCTGCAAAACTTGAAGCAGGTGTCACAATAGCCTTGGCTACCAGTGAATTGGACTTGAAAGACACATCAAGCTCTACAGGACTTCCCTCTCTCACCTGCTCTCCCATATCACGATCTGTGTACAAATTATGATCCTTTCCTCTAAAACTAGATTTGGTATCATCAAAATAACCCGGATAATGCACCCTATCGTCCTCTCTATTCCTATAGTTAGGCTTTTGAATCCTAAGAAGAACACTCTTTTTCTGTGGGGGCTTCCTTGGAGTGCGACTGAACTCATAACTACCCTCTCTACTTCCCTTACTACTATGCCTTTCAAACTCTGCATTCACTTCTCTGCCCCTATAATGCTCACGTTTCCCAGACCCAATTCGATTTGCATCAAGATTACCAATTTCATTACTCCCCATATCAATAAACGAATCTCTGATAACCTCTCTATCATGAACCCATCTCTGATTGTCACTCGGTCCATCATCATATGACGAACCACCACGCAGATTCTCATAAGGCGAACTGTGATTCATTTGAGTCGAAACCAATCGAAAATCCCTCGAAGATCTATCTGAAGTAGTAGATCCAAATTGATTGCGACGATGATAATTATCATCACCACGACTCAGTAAAATTTCTTGTTCCTCAATAAACATAGAATTACCTTCTAATTCATGCTTAATCTTCATAGGAGACATGGGCCGGCGATACGAATCTGGATCAATATTAGCAGGAATATACTGCCTTCCAGACCACATATCAGGCAAAACCCTAGATGGGTCCTTTAAATCGGATCGCTTATCTCGGTTATAATCAGGTAATCGGTCATCGTCGAAAGGTTGTTGGCGTATAATCCGAGGAGATTGGATGAAATTATGAAGATCAGATCTAGGGCGATGATTAGGATTAAAGTTACTAGGATGATTATGATTATTATTGTTATTGTAGGTGAATTGAGAATTTTGGGGATTGAAAGGAGGTGGTGTAGGGACAGGCTGGAATGATTGTAGTGGTGGTGGAAGTGGCTGAGGTGGTGGTGGGCCTTGTGAACGGTGGAACGGTGGAGGAGGAGCATGGAGGCTGGAATGGTGAGGCGTATGCATATTAGGGTTATTGGAGAAAGAATAACGAGGATGGGGTTGATGTTGATGTTGAAGTTGAAGTTGAAGTTGGGGTTGGGTTTGAGGGCGAGAAGCGTACCTGGTGTGCTGGAAGTAAGGTTCCATTGCCTGCCGGCGATTGGTGGTTTTTCTTCTTCTTCCTGGTTAGTCTTTGAGAATAAAGAAGGTTTCTGTTTTAGCAATTGGTGGCTGCTTTTGACTTTAAGACTAGAGAGCAATAGGCTTCGGATTGATAAAGTTATTTTACTTTGGTTAATTTGGTTTCCACTCCAAGCTTACTATATTGATGGAAAAAAAAAAAAAAAAAAAGAGAAGAAGGATCGGTGGTAAATAATACCAAAAATCACTAAATTTTAATAATTTCTTTTAATGTATTTATTAAAGAAAATTTTTTATAAGCAAACACTTAAATTTTTATTTTTTTTCAATTAGAATTCCCTTACTAAATTTCGGTCAAAAATTTTATTAAAGTATTGATGTGATATGACACATCACCCACATTAAAAAAAAAAAAAAAAAAAAACCCAAAATTTTAGTTATTTTTAGGGTTATTGATATTTTTTGCCTTTTTAAGCTCCATTTGTTTTGTAAAAATATTTTCCTATAAAATATTTTTTGCATTTTCTGAAGTTTAAAACACTTTAAAAAATTAGTCAATAGAAAATTAAGTAATTTTTAAGTAAAATGATTTCCTCCTTTCAAAAACAAAAGTCATTTTTTAACCGATACTCACTGCCGGATACCACCGATGATCACTGTAGACTTCTGACGACTACTTACAGTCACCAAATTTACCATTTTTATATATTTTTTTTCATATTTAACAATAAAATTAAAAAATATGAAATTCTTATAAATTTAAATATGTTTCTAGTCTTATAAATTAAAATTTTTAATATTTTAACCAAACAATAGAAAATTAATTTTTTGGATTTTTTTTTCAGAAAGTTTTTTCCTTGAAAAATATTTTTCAATGACAAGTTATTTTTCGAAAAACAAACGGAATCTTATTTTTTTAATTATTTTTTTCATTCAAATATTTTTTAAATTTTTTAATAAAAAATATTTTTTTAATTATATTCACTAATATTCTTTTAATTATGGTCACTAGTATTCATTTAATTATGTTCACTAATATTCTTTTAATTCTTTCAAGTAAAAATATTCTTCTAATTTAAACTTTATTTAATTTTCATAAATTCAAACAAATTTTCCCTAAAAATCAATTTATAAATTCAAAATCATTAGTTACTTTTTTTTTCATTCAAAATATTCTTTTAATTTTTTAAGTGAAAATATTTTTTTAATCTAAATTTTAGAAAGAAAATGAAAAATTATTTTGGCACATTAAAATTTAAATAAGTTATTTATTGATTTTAATATAAGATTATTTAATAGATTTTAAATCTTAATTATTGAGTTGTTGTCTTCTATATAAGAATTTATATAAATTATTGAGATTATATATGTCACGACCCGATTCTAGGGCACGTGACCGGCACTAGGGAACGGGTAAGCTTAAGGCTTTCAGAACCCGTAGTCAGCCTGACATATCTTACTATGGAGGAATATATCATATTATCAAATATTCATATCTCTGGGCTGTGGGCCCACCTGCTAACAGAACCTGTGGCAATACATAATATAACAATCATCATAACTCTTCAGGTTCCTGTTCAGCAGACTCTCTCATTAGTCAGCAAATCAGCTTATCTCATAATGCTGACATCACACATAATTATACAATAATTAAAGTACAAACAAAATCTACTGTAATTGCGGATATTCTAGAATTATTACACACATCATAAATGTACAAAATCCACTGCCGGAGGAGAAGGCAGGGAAACTCAACAACAACAGCTCATCCTGCAACCTGAAAAAAAGTAGTGAGACAGGAATG
>CATKHJ010504897.1:0-11140 GCA_949750685.1 Vernicia montana
ATTTGTATATTGTATTTATATTTATAAAATCTATTTATTTCTATTTGGCATCATTTTTTATGAAATGATTTTCATATTCGAGTTCAAGTTAAGTCAAGTGATACTATATTAAAGTAAAAAAAATTAATTTTGAATTAGAACGAGAATAACTTTTAATAAATTTACTTAAATTTAAATAATTTATGAAAAATAAATAATTAAATTTTTTATTTAAGCTCAATTAAGATAGTTAACAATTCTAATAGAGTATAATAGATTTGAACTTGATTTGATCTGTCAATTAACCTAGTCGAGTTTCAACTCAACTTCATTAAAGTTAAATTTATATTCAATACTTTGCAAGTTGAGCATAAGTAGCTTACAAATAGCCTTGAGAGGTGATAAAAATTGACATGGTCTGAAATGTTGTCACACCCACTTACGAAGCCAGAAATTTTTTTTATGGGGGGCTAAATTTGTTAGACTATAATTTATATCAAGTTAATATATGTAATTAAACAACTTTTATATATTTAAAGAAAATTTTCACCTAAAATAAGGGGGACCAAATACAATATATGGCCAAATTTTTATATTTTTACACCTAAAATTTTTTATATTTTGGAGGTTAGGGGGCCATGGCCACCCTCGGCCCCCTTAGCTCTATCATTGGTCACACCTACTTAAGTTCGAATGTTAATTGCAGCCCTTACAATTTGGGTCGTGGCATTAATATTTTCTATATTATATTTTAATTTTTTTTCAACTTTTAAATTTTTGAATGACAAATCAAAATAAAAGTTATGTTTGCTGTCGCATTTTTAATTTTCTACTTTTTATATTTATAATTTATTATACGACCATTATTTTATTCAATAAATATGCATATATTTAATATTTTTCAATACATATGTTCTATCATATCATGATTCAATAAAAGCGTCATTTTTTTAATTAAAATTTAAAATTTTATAAATGTATATTATTTTAAAATAATAATATTTTTATTTTGAATTCATTTATATGTCTTTGCTTTTTAATTTAATAAGCTTTAGTTATTTATTCGTATTAAATTTGAAGGAGATAAAATTAATAGGGTTGATTTGATAATATTTATATTTTAGTGAATCACAATATTTTGTACTGAATAAATTATAATATTTATAATTATAAAAAAAAAATTGATTAAATTATTTCAAAATCTTGTGATCCCACTAAAGTAGAGGTTGTTTTTGACTCTAGTATTATATCCATGTGAATTTATTATTAACTTTTGTACTTGTTATTTATAGTTATTTTCATTTTAATAAATATATATTTTTTATTATGTGAGATGACAATACGTCGTTTTAATTTTGTTATAATATCTATGGCATTTTAATTAAGTATATACTGAAAATGATTATATGTTAACTTAGGTTATATTATTCTTGTAAAAAAATAAATAAAAAAAAACTTAGCTTTTGTTTAATGTCATTTTTATATTTCACCAAATACAGATTTAGTTTTTAATTTTTTTTATTTCAAATTTGTTAAAGTAAAATTTTTTAAGGAATATTTATTGAAATAAAAAACCTATTTGACATAGAATCTTTATTTTTTTTTGGTAAGGTTATTTGAGAGTTTTTGTTTTTGTTTTTTTTTTTTAGATTATCGATTGAATGGGTAATTTGTATAAGTAAGATATAAAAATTAAAGGAAAAGATTACAGTGCACTACAATCTAATGGTCAATAAAATAGAGTAGGTTTATTTTGATTTCTAACAAAGTAACCATAAAAGACATCATTATATATAATATATAATATTTTTTGGTGATATATAATATTTCAATACCTATTAAATTAATGGTTTAATGTTCAATGTATAAGGACTAATTGTCAAAATCATATTAGAATATGCTTTTCCTTAGAAAAATATGTACATGTCAATTTCATCCATGAGTAGTAATTTGTCATATTCATTCAAAATATTGAAAAATGATCATACTATAAAAAATTGAAAATGACAAAGGAAAATTGAATATATATATATATATATATATGGGTAAATTTTTAGGTTACTTTATTTTCTATAAACTTTACGAAAAAATAATTTAATTTACAAAAAAAAAAGAAAATTGTGATTTTTCGTAAAAGAATTATTTTTTTCGTAATTACGAAATTATTTTTCTTTTTCATTAATTTAGAAACTTTTTCGTAAAGTTATTGTTTTGCACAAGATAAATCATACTTGCGTAAAATTAAAACTCTTTTCGCAACTAAAAAGAATTACGAAAAAATAATTTAATTTAAAAAAATATAAAAAGATTATGATTTTTTTTTTAAGAGAGCAATTTTTTTCATAAAATAAAACAAAATATATTTATTTTGATTTCTAACAAAAATAACCATAAAATGCTATGTAACATCATGCTAGTATCAGACACATTTTCTTTCTTTTTTTTAAAAGGTTTATTATTATTATTATTATTATTATTATTATTATTATTATTATTATTATAATGGAAGTCTAATGGGTTGAAATAAACTACTTAGAGAGACTCGAATCTAAAACTTCTAATTTTCCACGCCCTTAAAGAAATAGAGAAGACTAATTAGACAACATCTAATTGACTTTTTTAAAAAGTTTATAACGTGTTAAAACAATAAGTGTTTTCTATGATTATTTTGTTTTTAATAAAGTAAATCTACTTTATTTTACTTTACGAAAAAAATGATTCTTTTACGAAAAATCATAATTTTTTTTATATTTTTCGTAAATTAAATTATTTTTTTGTGATTCTTTTTAGTTACGAAAAAAATTTTAATTTTACGAAGACATGACTTTTTTTTTTTTTTAAATAAAAGGGAACAATCATTAACTCAAATCAAGGTTCAATACATCTTGAAGAAATAGAGGAGGAACAAAGTTCCAAACCTCGTGACCAGACCCAAAAACAAATGTCTTTGCAAGAGTATGGGTAACCTGATTCGCTGATCTACGAATGCAAGCAAAAGAACAATTTTGCAACTCTGAAAATAAAGACTTACAGTCATCAACAATCAATCCAAAACAAGACAAATCCCTATAGTTACCATGAAGTGCATTAAAAAGAACCTGTGAATCTGTCTCGATGATGACATTATGCAGGCCCAAGGTCTTCAACCAACTAAGAGCTTCCCTGCAACTGAGTGCCTCACCCAAAGTGGGATCCAATGGTCCAGCCAATAGTCCATTCATAGCCGCCAGCATTAGACCATGCTCACTTCTAATGACACAACCAAACCCCATGCAACCTGAAGAATTGAAGATTGCAACATCAAAGTTGCATTTAACCATACCAGAACTAGGCTTTTGCCACTTTAAGACAGGAACGGAGCCCACACTATGTGCACCCATACCATGAGAAGTCTGGACACCTTTCGAAAGAGAAAGATATTTGAAAACAAATGACACCACTTCCCCCGCGGAATTGCACTTCTGATTCCAAACCTGATTATTACAGTTATTCCAGATATTCCATGCTAAAGTTGCCGCCACCATTACATCCTTAAGCTTATATCGGGAGTTAACAAAATTCCACCACTCGACAAAGCTATTTCCAATACTGCATAAATCTCCTATAGAAGAAAGATTCCAAATTACTCTTACCATAGGACAAGCCACCAAAGCATGATAAATGCTCTCAATGGTACCACTGCATAGAGGGCAAGCAATGCCTATGTCAACAACCCTTTCCTTTAGAGAGGCCAAAGTGGGGAGACAACCAGAACAAGCGCGCCATACAAAATTCTTAACCTTTGTTGGAATCTGTAATCCCCATAACTTAGACCAGTCCACCTGCGAAGAATGAGCAAGGTTGTTGGACAGATATGCAGTTAAAACTCGATAGCCACTTTTGATCGAATATGAAACTTGATAGCCACTTTTGACCGAATATGTGTCCTCCTATCCTAACTCCAAAGCTAACTATCAGTGGGATTGCGATAACTAAGTGATACTCTGGAAATGAGAATTCTATCCCTCTCATTAAACAAATCACCCAGCAAATCCACATCCCAACCTCCTGTCTCTGATATTCGTAAGGAATTAACAGTTGCTTGCTCAAGACCGGGAATCTTCTCTATCTCCACAAACGGATTTGCTTCATTTGGAAGCCATGGCTCAGACCAAATTTTAACCGACTCACCTGACCCTATCCTCCACCTGACACCTCCTCTTATAAGATCTTGGGTTGCCAACACACTTCGCCAGACATAGCTGGGATTGGAACCCAATTTTGCATCAAGGAACGAAGATGAAGGGAAGTACTTAGCTTTAAAAATCCTAGCCATTAAGGACAGAGGAGAAGTTAGGAGCCTCCAAACTTGTCTGGCCAAAAAAGCAATGTTGAACTCGTGCAACTTCCTGAAACCCAACCCACCTTTGGACTTATGGACACAAAGCTTATTCCAACACATCCAACGTATGCCTTTATTTCCATTAGCCCCCTTCCCCCACCAAAAGGAGTTCATCATGCGCTCTAATTCCTCGCACAAAAGCTTAGGAATTAAAAATACGCTCATCACATATGAAGGGACAGCTTGCACAACAGACTTCACAAGGATCTCCTTACCCGCCCTAGACATGAATTTCTTGCGCCAACCTTGCATTCGAATCCACGCCTTGTCTTTTACATAGGCAAAAACTTGCAATTTATTTCTACCTATAAGTGAGGGAAGACCCAAGTATTGCCCATGATTATCAGTGATAGAAACCTGCAGAAAATTGCAAATGTCCTTTTTCAAGTCTGCTGATGTATTTGAGCTGAAAGAAATAGAAGACTTTTGGTAATTTATGGTCTGCCCAGATCCTTTTTCATAAATAATAAGACAATTTTTCACAGCCTGACATTCCTGAAAATCAGCTTTAAAGAAGAGAAAACTATCATTAGCAAAAAACAAGTGAGACACTGACGGGGCTGACCTTGCTACTTTACATCCATGAATAAGGCCCTTGCTCTCATAATCTCAGAGAACAGTAGACAATCCCTCCGCCCACACTATAAATAGGTACGGAGAAAGTGGATCTCCCTGCCGCAAACCACGATGAGGACGAATTGGACCCATCTCATGCCTATTGTGAATCACTATATACTCTACTGAAGATACACATAACATAAGAAGCTTAACAAACTTGTCATGAAAACCCATTGCAACCAACATTTTCTCCAGAAAAGCCCATTCAATCCGGTCATACGCTTTAGACATATCTATCTTCAGTGCTGCCATCCCATTTTTACCTTGTCGCTTCCTCTTCAGACAATGACTTATTTCAAAAGCAATCATAGTATTATCCGTAATAAGCCTATTAGGGACGAACACACTTTGAGCATCCGAGATGAATGTAGGAAGAATATGCTTAAGCATATTAGCTACTGCTTTCGCCATTATTTTGTAGAGGACATTGCACAGAGCAATGGGGCGAAGCTCAGTAATTCTTAATGGGTTCTTGACTTTCGGAATAAGCACAATAGAGGTAGCATTTAGCTTTTGAGGCATAATACTGTTGTTCAGATGCTCAAGAAAAGCAGCGGTTACTTTATGACCAATACAACTCCAGAAATTTTGAAAAAATCCTGGATTAAGGCCATCAGGGCCAAGAGCCTTATCCGGGTGCATTGACATAACAGCTTCCTTAATCTCTTGCTCATAAAAAAGGTGAATCAAGAAATTATTATGATCAATCGTAACTTTACCTTGGACTCTTTCAAAAATTGTATTCCAAACACTGCCTTGCGAAGAAAAAATCTCATCAAAATATGCAACAATAAGCTCTTCGAGACCATTATTCCAAGAACACCAGTCCCCGCTACCGTTTTGAAGCTTGATGATGGAATTCTTTTTTTTTCTAGATGACGCAAATTGATGAAAGTATCTAGTATTGGAATCACCCGCCTGAAGCCAAAACTGCTTGTCTTTCTGCTTCCAATAATCTTCATGTTGCTTATATAGAAGATTCAACTCCTCTTGCAGAGTGAAATACTGTTGAAGCGAGACATCATCTCTGCGTGGTCTAAGTACTCAAATCTGCTTCTTACAAGCTTCAATTTTGGATTTAAAAACCTTTCGCAGCTCCTCACCCCAAGCTTGAAGTTCCAACCCACAACAGTTGATCTGATCTATAATACCCAAATCATTATGCTTCTCCCAAATGCTAGAAATCATCTGGTAACAATTCGGCTCTCTTAGCCAAGAGTTTACAAACTTAAATTGTCGCTGAACATAGGTCAAACGATCGACAAAATTCAGTAACAAAGCAGAGTGATCTGAATAGATAACATCCAAATTAGTAATTACAGCATTATTGAATAATGAAATCCACGATTGAGAGGCACAAGCCCTGTCCAAATGTTCCTCAACCCAGCTGCTAGTACCTCTACTCTTCTCCCAAGTAAAACCATAGCCCCGCATACCCAGGTCCGACAAACGACTATCTTCAAGAGCCTTCCTGAAACCTTCAATTAAGTAGTTTGGATACCTTATCCATCCTCTTTTCTCCAGCTGAGAAAGGATATCGTTGTAATCGCCTACACAGCACTAAGGAAACTGCTAACGGTTGCTCAAGTTCCGCAAAAGAACCTAAGAATTCTTTCTTCGATTACGCTCTGTAAATCCATAAAATCCGGTAAGTCTCCAAGAATCCATACCCGCAATTGATACCATTACATCAATATGATTCTTAGAAAAGCTAATTCAACTAGCACAGGAGTTCTCCCTCCACAAGAACGCCAAACCACCACCCAAATTGATACTGTCAACATAAAATAACCGTTCGAAATGGATCAGATCTTTAACTTTCTCCACTTGAGCCCTCCCTACCTTAACCTCCATTAAAAACACAAAAACAGGCTTATGTTTGGACACTAGGTCCACCAATTCTTGAACTGTCCGTGAGGAGCCCAACCCACGGCAGTTCCAACTTATAGTTGTCATTTCTCTTCGCGGGCCTGGTTTAACAGTCCAGAACCCGCTACTGATGAGTTTTTTGAGATGAATCGGGCCATCTCCAAGGACTCCTCCTAAAGCCCATCCATAGGATAAATCCCATAATTTACAACTGCTTCAATACGCTTACGTTTTGGGTCATTAATAATGATGCCATTTAGCTGTCCCTCCCCTAGAATATTCAATGTTCCCGCTACAGCTGCACTTCCCAAAATAACTGAGTTCACTTCTTTAGTAAGGCTAACGCTATTATCTCCTATAACCACGCCTTTTAGATTACTACACCCCCAACTTCCTTGGCAAATCCTGTCTCCATAGCCGAAACTTCTGCTCCTTCCTTATCTACTACCAAATTTCCCGTATTTCCAAAAATAACCCCTTCGGACTTGTCTGGCTTTGTAAATCGGAGCCATCTTTTACCAGTAAGATTTGGATTCCGGCGACTTGGAGCTTTGAGCCAGAAACCATACAACCGATCAGCATTCCTATCATTGCAGTCAAAAAGTTGTTCACAAAACAGATCTGAATGCCCTAACAACCCACAAAAGAAACAGAACGTGGATAGCCTTTCATACTTGAAATTAACCCACGTCCATTCCCCCACCAGCCTGTTTGATCTTCATTTTCCTCTTTAAAGGTTTCCCGACATCCAGAGCCACTCTAATTCGCATATAGCTTCGCCAAATGCCCCCCAAAATTGTTAGGGTCAACATTAATAAACACGCCAATAAAATTTCCAATATCCTTACCCACCTTTTCCGACATAAAACCACAAGGAAGGTCGTAAAATTGAACCCAAAAATCAACCTGAAACAATGGAACAGATGTTGGTGGAACTCCCAGTTCTACTCAACGGAAAATAAGAAGGTTTTGTTCATATGTCCATGGTCCACCCTTAGCCACGGAAAATAAGAAGGTTTTGTTCATATTTCAATTTCATGAAAAAATTGAAATAAAAACAAATTAGGGCGAATATCCTTGATGCATACCCCCTTCACAGGCCTCCAAATAGAAGCCAAAGCATTCTTCATATAGACGAATTTGATAGGCTTATCTGTTAACAAACGTCCCACCAAACTCCAATGTAGATCGGGACTTGCATAAGCACCATCTGTCATATCAATCTCCACCCCATTCTCCGTCTCCTCTTCCAACGAAATCTGTGCATACAAGTCTTCCATATTTGCACTAGTACTCAAACTCGCCATTTAAAAACAACAGATATGAGTAAAAACAAATCAAACAAAGAACAAATAAACTTGCCAATAGGCAAAAGCAATAAGAAACTTGGCCAATTTACTATTTTAATATTTTTTAAAAAAATATTTACCATTTTAAGTATTTTTTAAAATTATTTCCAATTTTAGTTTTTTTTTTAAAAATTAATTCCTAATTTAGGTGTTTGGAAATTGAGGTGGCTGAAGGGTTCTGTCCGCTAGTCAAGCCAATGGACTGAAATTGTCCGCTGGTCACACTAACGGACAACATATAAATTTTTTTTTTCCTCATTTCATGCAACGGGTCTTAGTTGTTTAGTTTGTTTGTTTGTTTGTTTGTGTCACGAACCGAATCCGGAGCCGCGACGATCCTAGGGCATGGGTAGACATAAGGCCACCGAAAACCCGTAGAACTCATTTTAATAATAATTCCAATATAGTATCAAACAATCTAAACCATAAAATCACATACAAAAATTGCCCAAGATCAGAATCTGAATCGAATTAATCATCAATTACAATTATCAATTAACTTGTACATATTTCTTATCATTAAATTTTTTTTTATTATCAATAAAGTTCATTAATTATTACCCAATTTATGACTTCAAATTTCTACGGAGCAGCTAAGGAATAATATCATCAATTATTTTAATATTCACATATACAAAATTAAATCATAACAGAATATAAATATATACATTGTACTTCTTGATGGAGACTGATGATCAAGAAGCCTCTAGTTAATTCAATAAATCTCTGCCTTCTGTGCTCTGCAAACTATAACCTAATCCACAGACGATGTCGTGAACCGTCAACTCAGCAAGTTTATGAATGCATATGAACAATGAGGTATCCAAAAAGGTTCACAAATACAAATACATTGGGATATAGAATTTAAATCAATCAATGGGTCAAATGAGCATATACTTAACAAATAAATCAATGGTTCAACATTGGTTTGGTAATTGCGATAATATTTGTTGGTTTATTAACTTTAACAATGGAACAATTATGCTTAACAATGGTTTTGGTTCCATAGCAAAAGAGAGGTATCAAAAGGGATCCGTTATGACAGAACTAACTAATCATTATATTATTAATCATGGCAAGACTTGGGTTAATATAATCCACAACACCGCGAGTATCTATAACCATGGGAGAACTCGGGATAATATAACCACAACACCGCAAGTCTCCATAACTAATGTGAGAACCCATGAGAGGGACGACACCACAAACCCTAATGAGTCTCAATAATCAAATCATTATATCATATGAGATATTATGGGCGGGACTATACCATCGTCCCCATAATTCTCCTAACATATAAAAAGGACAGTAACTTCTCCCTTTATTAATCCAACGCATGCCTGCGAGGATATCTGATCAAATTTATAGACCCGGTCAGTAAAGTTACCAGTGTACATGGTCTAATGATTCTTTACCCCCATTAGTAAGGTGTTCTGTCATACGGATCAAAGCAATATCATAACTTGGTAGGTTCATTAACAAAAGTCTTTAGCCTAAATGGTAATCATTTACAATAATGGTTTCAATAATCAAAATGTCAATTGGTTAACAATGGATAATAGCAACATCAATTGGTTAATTCAAATGGTCTTTCAAGAACAATTTAAATGAAGGGATTTTCTTTTAATTTTTAACATATGGCATTCGAGAAAAAGGCTTATCAACAAGGAAACAACAAATCTTTTACAATACCAAGAATTTAAAAGTTGAATTTCAATAATCAACAACCATGAGTTTCAACAAAAGACTTGACAATAATGGAGCTATGAGACTTTACAATACAAATGATTTCGATAATCAAAAACGATGGATTCAATAAGAAGCTTATCCACAATGGAGTAATAGTGATAACAATAGCTTCGATAAGAATATTAAGAATTCGATAGAGAATAATGGATTCGATTAATAATAAAGAAGTCAATTGATCACAATGATTCAATTGATAACAAAGGAGCCAATTGATCACAAATGATTCAATTGATAACAAAGAAATCAATTATAACAAAGAATTCAACAACAACAACAATGGATCAATAACAAATAAATCAAATCAACTATTTACAAAGAATTTTTAATCATTGACTATGAATTCGATCAATGACAAAGGATTTGTTGACGATAACAATGAATTCAACGATAGCAATAGATACAATCAATGACAAATGATTTATTGACGGTGACAATGAATTTAAATAAATATAGTTTCAATGAACAATGACAATCAAACAATTTGGCTCACAAAACGAATGAATTTGTCACGACCCAATTTCTGAACCGCGACGGTCCTAGGGCATGGGTAGCCATAAGGGCACCAACCACCCGTAGAACCTATGAGCACTAACAAACAACCTTTACACTGGCAGCATAATAGCTGGAACTATAGCACTAACCTCAAGATCACAACCTGTAAGACAAAATAACACTTCAAATACCACCTTATATCCTCACTATATGTCAACCAATAACACAATTCACCATGCTCAATCTCATAGTCAAAATAAGAATACATAAAAATTTAACACATTTCCTTTATAGTACTCATATCTTTAAAACCCATTTATTTTCATAATCATATTATATTTATTACTACATATTTATATAGACATCACAAAACTAAATATACCAACTTTACACCCATGGAGCTCTAGAATGAGTTTTGAAAAGTAAAAATATATAGATTTGACAAAATAAATATTTTACATTGATCACTGGGCCTCAAGTGATGAAGAAGAGCTTAAGGGGTCAACTCTGAATATCCTACTGCTTTCCTGAAAAAAAAAAATTAATCAACAATTGGTGAGACAAGCTCAGTGAGTGAAGAATATACTACCATACTTGCGAGGCTCGGTATTCGAAGTCGGCTCACAAGAATGGTAGTCATAAATTAACATAAGTGTACAATAAAATATTTATCAAATAACAAATGGTACTCGTAATAAGGAAA
>CATKHJ010504981.1:0-15746 GCA_949750685.1 Vernicia montana
CCGTACACAAAGACAACAAGATTCAGTTTTTGTGGTAGTAGATCGATTCAGCAAAATGGTTCACTTCATCCCATGCCGCAAGACTGTTGATGCTACCAACGTAGCCAACCTCTTTTTCAGAGAAGTTGTCCGTTTACACGGGATTCCAAAGTCCATTACTTCATATCGTGACACAAAGTTTCTCAATCACTTTTGGAGGACTTTGTGGCATCGATTTGGCACAGATTTGCAGTACAGCACTACCTGTCATCCACAAACAGATGGACAAACTAAAGTGGTGAATAGATCATTGGGCAATATCATCAGGTGTCTTTGCAGTGATCACCCTAAACAATGGGACTTCTTCTTGTCACAAGCAGAGTTTGCATACAACAACATGCAAAACCGGACCACAGGCAAATCACCATTTGAAGTTATTTATGGTCGAGTCCCATGCCATACTTTAGATCTCGTTCCTCTGCCTAAAATTCCAGGATTCTCAATTGCAGCAGAACACTTGGCAGATCATATCCATACAGTGCAAAAGGAGATACGTGATCAAATTGAGATTTCTAATGCCA
Organism: Vernicia montana; assembly: GCA_949750685.1. Lineage (NCBI taxonomy): Eukaryota > Viridiplantae > Streptophyta > Magnoliopsida > Malpighiales > Euphorbiaceae > Vernicia > Vernicia montana. The sequence goes on from CATKHJ010504981.1 coordinate 561, forward strand.
AGTATAAGGCACATGTTGATACCCATAGGCGTGAGCAAATTTTTAAAGGAGGAGACGATGTGATGGTTTATTTGCGCAAAGAACGATTGTCGGCCAAAGGACATAGCAAATTAACACCAAAGAAAATTGGGCCATACAAAATTCTCAAGAAAATCAATGATAATGCCTATATCATTGACATTCCTAATTCCATGGGCATATCCAAGACTTTTAATGTGGCTGATATCTACAATTTCTATCCAGGAGAATCAACTAAACAAGTAAACTCGGGGACGAGTTCTTTACAAGTAGAGGGGACTGATGTAGGATAATAATAGTTCACATTACAAGTACAATTAAGCTGCTATTACAGCTGCCTGACCAGCTGTAATTCAGTTGTGTGTTAGGTGTGTTTTGCAAATTTTTCTACATTTTCCAGCAGCTGTTCAACTTGTCAAAAAGGGCTGCCCAGCTGTGTTGTGTGTTAGGTGTGTTTTCTATATTTTTTCTACATTTTCCAGCAGTTGTTCAACTTGTCAAAAAGGGCTGCCCAGCTGTGTTAATTACAGTTTTTATTGATTTCAAGCCATGTTAACAAGCTGGAAATCACCTATCCAGCAGCCTATATAAACATGTATTATTGTTGTTTTATAATCAATTATCTTTCATTATTAAATCAAACTACTTGTGTGTTATTAGAATTAGTGTTATTGAGAGCTAAAGATTGTTTCAATCTAACTCTTATATATTTCAAGCAGATTTAGAGTTGTTTCAATTCTAAATTCTGTAATTTAATTGTTTCACCGCATCAAGGAGCCTCTACTAACAGCATTGATTCTAATCGAAGTGGCCAATGCAACCTCATGTAGTGCCTCTTTCTCTACTTCCCTATGATCCACACTCTCAACCCAAATAGGAATAGAAGACCTTACTTTCTTGCTCAAAATAGCAAGGACGAGGTAAATTTGAGAATAAGATTAGAGAGTGCCTGCAACAGCCAGCTGTGATTGAGAGTGCGACTGAGCAAGACTGGCAACTAAGGAATCTTGCATGGCTGGATGATACAACAGGACTTTTGTGTCACGGGAGATAATTGTGGCACTTAGGCCAAAGATGACAGTGATAGTCAAGAAAGAGGCAACCAGTAAGGCGGCAGCAGTGATTGAAAATTGACAGCAAGTGTCTGAGAGAAGGACGACAGATAAGAGAAAGACTGGAGAATTAGGGAGTTAGGGTAAGGACAACTTTAGTCTTAGGTAGTAATCCTTTTCTTAAATTATACTGTGTTAAATTTCATTTATTTCTTACTAGTATAATGGTTTGGTTATTTTCATATATTTTATCATGAAAACCAAATATATTTTATCATGAAAACCAAACCAAACCAAACCAAAAAAAAAAAAAAAAACTGAAATTCTGAAAAAGCAAACTGAACCAAACTGAATTATCGAAAAACCAAAATTTCATCACTTTAGTTCAGTTTTTCAATTTAAATTGAATAGTTCTCACCCTTATTTGAAGCTCCACATAAAATACACTGTGATTTAAGTATTGTGGGCAATGTGGGGTTCAATTGGATGGAAAAAAGGTTTTGTAAAACATAAATTTTCAATACCTACTTTTATACATAGAGACGGTAAGAAAGAGGAAAATATTAATCACAAGATTAAATCAAGATTATTAAAATGGGAAATTGCAAGACAAATCTCATACACTAGTAAAATCACAGCTAAGTCGAAGGGAAGTCTACAAATGACAAACAATTCAACTGGCTATGCTTCACATTAGTGGGTTCAGGGCTGCGAAAAAGAATTTCCATAAAAATAACATGGTAGATATGAGGATGCTAAGATAGATTTGAGGAAATTTAAGAAAAGAATAAAATATGTAATGAATGCATTCATAAGAGGTGGACACAGCACCCATTGAAGATGAGATGAAATAGGGACATTGTGGTACGGATATGTCCAGCGTTGACCAACAAGATGCATTGATAGAAGATTGAGCATGTCCATGTTACAGGAATAAGAAGACAAGGTAGACCTAGAATGATTTAAGTAAAGCAATGAAAAAGGATTATGACATAAGATTATGTTATAACTTTAGCTCTAAGCCAAATAGAAAAGACAAAATGGATTATACAGGCAACCCCATTTAGATTGGGATTAGGACTTAGATGAGTAGGGCAGAGGATCAATACAAGTACCAAGTATTTTTGCTAGTCACATGGCAGAAACATCAGCAAAATTTATGTCAACCACAATTAATGCAAACAAGGAAAAGGAAATTTGGAAATTATTTCCATAAAATTATTGATTTCCTTAACAACCTTCAAAATTTTTCTAACAATTGAGCTTTCTTTCAGATTATGTTGAGCAATTCTAATATTTAACTCCATGTACGATATCAATAGGACCTTGGGAATGATATTGAAGGAATTCTGTGTAAATTTTTTAATATCCTTGCAAGTAAAAGACAGTGTCCCAATGCACAATGTTTACCACATTTATTGGACAGGATCATCAATTAATTTCACATGTATTTGCATAAACTTCATGTTTGATGCGCCGAACTCTGGAAATCTTCCATTTGAACTTAAATTTATTCCCTAACACTAAACATCAAAAGTCCCAAAATTACCATTCAGACAGAACTCATAGCAACAAACTTTACACTGTGAACAGTTCCAAAAGCAACCTTTTCTGATATATTTTGATTCCAAATTATTACCACTTTCTTATCCCTAAGTTCTCAAATAATTTCCTACCCACCATTTTAGCTTTCAAATAGACCAAACTCACAACTCACATATACTTAACACTACAACAAACACAGGAATCATTTCCTATAACATAAATTTCAACTCACCTATGAATAGAGAAAGAAAAATAACACCAAGTTGTTTTTATGACTATACTCAGACATAGGTATTCCAATGTGCAAGAGTTTGTCTAATAAAATTAAAAATCCCTACAAAAAGCAGAAAAAGAAGTTTGCTCACTCAATTGCAGAACACTACTACCATTTAGCTTAAATCACCTTCTATTTTTACTTTTCTCATACAAAGACATGGAAATATTACAGGATTTACATGAAAGGGAATGTGTTTGTTTGATGTAACAACACCATCTCAAGGGCAATACACACAAAGTTCACCGCAAGGACTAACCATCTCCATATTGTTTTCCTTTCATCATTGATTGAAAATCATATCTTGACACAGAGGACACGAAAATCACGAATGTCTGAAAACAGCAATATGCACTATCAATGTATTTAATTCATTGGCAGAACTTTAGAGGTAAAGAGATAATTAGAAAATGAATATGAGTGCATCACTTGGATGCAAGAATCATAACCATTGAACTTTTCTAAATTAAGGAAAGAGAATAAATTACAAAATGATCTTTATACACTAAGTTCGTGTTAAAACCTACACAAGTAATTCCATTAAATTTAATATATGAAAATTTCCTAAAATATTTATTCAGTAGAATTGAATTCACTAAAAGATGCAACATAATAAACATGCTCAACAACTTGAAGAAGTCTATGATTAGGGGAAATTGAATATGCAGAATAATCAATTTTGAATTTCTAGAGCAAACAGATTCAGTAAGAGGAATACCTGATTTCTTGATTTTAGAATCAAACTGCAATCATTCAAAGTGCAATCCATTAAGTAGATTTTGGGAAGCTTCAAAATACCATTCTTCAGATTATCTGCCACATATATAACAATTTGTCACACGATTATCTGCCACATATAACAATTTGTCAAACGTACACCAATTCATAAGAAAAACAAATTACTAACACCATGGAAGTGGGTTATGTGAGTTTAAAGAGTACAACGTAATAGTAGAGGTCAGCCTCCTAAGCCCTAACTTTATTTGGGAGTTTATTTGAATAAAGGGTGGAAGTTTAATGGAGGTTAACCATTTACACCCATTAGCCTCCTATTAATACCAATTTGGGGGTTAAAGTAAAGGGTGTTGTAGGAAATGGTAGACCATAGAATTTTCACAAACACAGCACATAACAGGTTGTGAGATTTGAACCTCAAAAGGCTATATTTTCATTCATTGTTCTAACCCTCATATAGTTGAGTGTCTACAAAGTTTATGCCCAAAAGAATGCTCTTATGTTAGCCCCATACCTCAGCAATAACCTGCTTTTACTCAATCTAACCCATAACTTCTTCAAACTTACAAGACACGCTTTCTACCTAACCCCACTAACTTGCTTATGAACATATACGAGCACATAAACTTTTCTGAACACAAATGTTCCCTCCAAAATACATCGTATAGTCACAGCGTATCTTAGCAAATTCTCAAATCCCAACAGGTCAAAATAAAGGGTTATCACAGTTTTAAAGTGTTTTAAACTCATTCAACCTCACACCTCTTTTTAGAACTCATATACAGCATCAGATTAACTAACCCTCCTTCAATTTCCATCCAATTTTGTTCCTTCAGCCTTACTAACTTCCCTCTGCATCACTCCCAAAACTCCTTTCCTCAATAAGTAGAAATTGATCTAGAAAGATAAATCAAAAGCTGTCATAGGAATCTCACATTGTCCTCCAGCATAAAATTTCTAAGGAAGAAACAAAATTTCCTGCTTTGACTCCTAATCAGCGACATTATATATGGATGTATAAAATAAAATAGCTTGTTCCTTGTATTTCAATTTAAATCCTGTATATGATTATAAACACCTAATTACTATCTGGGGGAAAAATCATTTGCCTACCCCATATGGATTCGGATTGGAGTGTCCTCGGCCTCAGTGATTAAGTACACTTCAGAATGTTTACTTAAAAATTCATTTTGAACCTTGTAACATTTAATAAGTCCAAAGGAAAGCTAACAATCTCTACAACAGGTACTGAAAAAACAGCCAGCTAATTTCAGCTTTCCTAGGTGGAGCAATTAAAAAGGCATTAACTTGGAAAGCCAATTCTGAGAAGTGATAAAATCATCAATAACCATGAGAATATTAACCAATGGATTTAGAATGGGACTTACCACCTAGCACTGTTTCTCCATTCCTAGTTACTGTCTTCAACATGTTCATGTATCCTTTTATGGCCCGATATACTTCACGAACCACCAACTCCATTCTCTGGCAAAATCCACACCAACTATTGCTAAACAAAACCAGCACATCCTCTTTCCAAGCATGGACAACATTGTCGCTATCCGATTGATTAAAACCTAGAACCTTCTCAGAGAAACCTCGAGACGTAACTCGAGGGATGGGATCTGCCTCATGGAAGTCCCAATTAATAAATGGTGGATGAGTTCCTTTTATTGGGTTTTCAAGTTCAGACTCAGAGCGTTGGTATGGGATAAGAATTCCATCAAGAAATCCATGAAGAAAATCCTCCAGTGAAGAATAGCTGAAAATCATCTCCTCAGGAAAAACATAATGCTGCTGCAAAATAGGATCAATTATTACCAAGGATGGAATCCTTGTTTCACCAGTCAAAGCTCTTAGTAACTGGTAGTTTCCATCAGAAAAGAAAAAAGAACCCATAAAACTTTGAAAGTGAAGATGTTCCTCCTCCAATTGGTCCATTTGGGTAAAACCTTTTTCTTCTTCCCTTACTGCTGAAATAGCTAGCCCATCATCTGACACAAGTTGGTCAGGTTTTACAGATAGTATGTGTCTGATTGTATCGACACAAGTTCTCTTCTGTTCATCATCCTGAGAAGAGTTATTAATATCAGTAGTTTGGGAACTTTTGTCCTGATTTGGAGCAGAGTCTTTGTCCAGATCAACACTAGTTCTTGCAACGCCTTCTTCAGATGATACAACTGAAACATCCGTAGACTCCAACTGTGGTTCTGATTGTAATTTATCTGTTAGTTTAATGTCAATATCATTAGATAAAAGCTGGAAACCCACCTCCTTAGCAACTGAACTTAATTTTGCTTCCTTCTTTTGCTGAAGAAGGTATGTCAAGATTTCATGCAAGGAACTGCCTTGTGAATCTGAAGCTAAATTCTCTAAAACTGCTTGTTTACCCTCATTTACAATCATAATAGACATCTTTTCCTTTAATTTAATCTTCCGAGCCGTCGGAGATAGCTTTAATCTAGGATGTCCAGATATACTTCTATATTCTTGAAAAGCTTGGACAGAGGCTCTTTCAGGCTTGTTGCCATTTTGTTGACCTATCTGATCTGAAATCTGAAATTGCAGTGCTAATTTTCTTAATGCATCAAGAGCTCCCTTACTCCTCCTTTTGGTTTCTGATGAGTCAGAGAATCTGTCCACAAACAGAAGCACCGATGGCTTATTAGCAGGTACAGCAGGATCAAGATCTTGTCCGTTGCCTTCCAGCTACATGATATGAAAGAAATATATAATCAATAAAATAGTCGATACACTTCATTCCCAAAAAAAAATTTAAATAAACAAAGTTCAAAAGTAAAATCACAGATAAAAGAAAACAGGGAAATGGGAGAAGAAATACAACAACAGAAAACAAGGGGCCTCCATGACTGTAAAATAGCCCTCAGTACTAATGGAATTCAAACATGAAAACTATTTGTATTTAAATGTTTTTAATATAAGCATCAGTAAGGAGTATGTAAACATAGAGTAAAATAGTAATCAATCATGTTATTCTATAATAATTAATGCTATTAGTGGTCATAATAAGAGTAAAATAGTAAAAGAAACACAAATCCTTAATCTTTGTGCCAAAACTAAAGTGGACTATAATTTGTGGACAGAGGAAGTAATTAATATTAAACATTAGTAGTTCTCTTTTGGCCATATTATAATATTAATTTACACATTTTTTGTCCAGTCAGTAGTTTCTCCCAAGGTGCGTGTTTGTGTGTGTATATATAACATTGAAGGCATCATTAAATAGTCCTCTTTTATCTATATAATAATATTATCTTTTATATATTTTGTCCATTTGAAAAGCTACTCTTGTGTAATTTTATATATAGTACAGATTAATGGACTCTTAACAAATCCACGTAGCTCATCATAAAAAAAACTCTCACTCCATAAACAACAATCAAGCACAAAATGCATACCTAGAACCAAACTACTAACAGCTCAACCAATGAAACATAATTTGCCAAAACATTGCATTGGTTAACTTTAGAAATTTCAAATTTGCCTAATATCCATTGATGCTAGCAGATATGCATAACATATGAGGGTTAGTGATTAAAACAAGTTTAGCAAATTTACAATCATGGCCATTTATGTGAAATGTATTATTATGACCTATGTTTCATGTCTCGATGCAGTTATACCAAAGACCTAATATCCCGTTCTAGGATGGCACCAGGGGGTCTTATCATCCATTTCATAACAGCATTTAGCCCACCATTCTCTTATTTTCCGTTTCTCTACAAGTGATTCACCAATCACCTAGAAACAATAGGTGAACCTGAGAAATGGCCACTTCAACTGTTTCTCGTGTTTTTATTCAGAAATGCCAAAATGGCAGAAACTCCTCAAAACCCTTCCTCTGGCACTCCAAGTGTTTCCTTTCTATTAGCTCGCATGCAAACAGAAAGTGGGTCACTCTTTGCGTTGGAAAGAATTATCTATAGTATTATACTAATTCTGATTTTCAAAAATCAGAAATTATGAAATAATGAGTGACCAACAACTGCATCAAGTTATGTTCTATTATTGTATGACATGCTCCATCTGGTTACTATTCACTTAATATCTTGAATATCTTATTTATTTCTTTTTTCAATTTATATTTTATTAAATTTGGTTTATCATTGATTCTAGTGATTTTGCTAATGGCCTTAAAAAATTCAAGGTAGCAGCAGCCCATTCATTCATTCTGCGACATTATTTCCATTACTGTTTCCAATTCCATTATTTAAAACCTTGGATGACAAGGCTATTAATTAACTTTATACATTAAACTCAACAATTATCATGTTAGACCTAAAATGTTTTTACACATTGCATGGGAATTTTAGGGGTACTTGAAGGAGTTGTAACGGATGATTAATGCCTATGTCATCACTCATCACTTGAAATGAACTTTTAGGCCTTGGATATAATTGTAACTAATATATGAAGTAAAGGCCATAATAATACATCTCCAAAAGAAGTGGCCACAATTGTAAATTTGGACAGAGTTGTTAAACCCAATATACTATGCAAAAGGTTACCACAAAAACAAACATGTTGGTTTCTTAAACAAGAAAACAAAAGAGACATAGGCTGCCTCAGTAAACTGTCTAGCTCCAATAAATGCACCTATCATTATTTCGGGAACTTTTCTTTCACCAAATTATATTGAAGTGAACAAATATCATTACAACTCATAACAAATTAGAGCTCCAATTCATAATGACTTACCAAGACTTTAGCCACACAAGAATTTGAGGGCACAATTATTTACAACAAATAAAGCCAATACAGGATAAAAACTTTAGCGATCCTAAACTTGGTTGTTTACTACAAGAAGTCCTAATGCTTTTAAATCCATTCAGTGTCAGCCTAAAACTGAATCTTCATTAGTCAAAACTAAACATGCCATTTTTTATATTTCAGTTCTGAAATTTTAATAATAACACTTTCTTCTTTTTCTTTTTTTTGTTCACTCTTTCTTCTTTTGTTTTTTAAAGGGGGAAAAAAGCCCACCCAAATCACACATAAAGACAAGAAATTTCAAACAAAAAATAATAATCAAGCCTTTCCCATAAAATTTTCTTTCCTCAAATATTTTTATATGTAATTTGAGGAAAGAAAATTTATGGGAAAGTTTTGATAGCCGTAAGTTTTCTTATCTTTATATATGTTATTTTAGTGGACTATTAAGGGTTTATATAAATGAGAGAAGAAAAAAAAAATTGTTAACCTTTTAAAGTTTTAAATCAGAATGTAAAGAAACAGTATGTTTAGCACTAACTAACAGAAGTCGGTGTAAACTAATGAAGATTCATTTTAGGGATTAGAGTAATAGGTGCTTTTTTAAAAAGTATTATATATTTATTAGGACTCATGAAATTTCAGAACAGCTGAATTTGGGCTTATAACTCAAAGTCAATAAACTTATCTTTGAATTTAGCATCATCTTTGTATCGGCAAAATCACTCGACTTTAATTTTGGTTTCAGCAAAGTTACTATTGATAGAATTTCTGTTATGTTTTTACATGTTAAGCATGGCAATTTTTCTAATATAATCCTATAGGCTATTGAGCTAGTATAATTAAATACCACATATAAAATTTGGTTAAAAACAAAATCAAAAAGTTAAGTAATTTTGTTTATGCAAACTGCAATCCGGTGACCATACTGAAATTCAGTGACCTGATTATCCCAAACCAACAGAACATATAGTACATTGGTGAACCAGAAAATGGCAGTAAAGTAAATCAGATACTTACCTCTGTAACTAAATCATCCATAAGAAGAACAGTCTTTAGGTCATCCCCCTCTTTCAGAATCTTTGAACAGCTTGGACATCCATTAGAGTAAAGCATTGTCGACCATGAACCAGAATCTCCAACACCAAGAAACGAAAGCAATGATCTTTCAGAAACCAGACCAAATCCGTACCTTTCAGAAGAAAGGAAGAATTCTCTTGCAACATTCATGTACCCCGAGAAGAAAGAATCAAATTGCTGAAACTCTTCAAAGGTACAAGAAGACAATCCAACACTAGGCTCCACATCCTCAATGTCCTGGAGAGGGGCACTGCTATTTACAGAGCTGAATTCCCCAACCCAAGGAATTCCACTCAATTCATCTTGGATCTCACATTTTAGACTTCCACTTTCCATCCCCTGTAATTGAAATATAAAGAACTAAAATTTGAGTAACCACTTTGTTTCTACCTACTTGCAAAATCAGTATCATAACAGCAGTTAGAAACTACCAGCCACCTTCTGGTTCTCCTTCCCACTGGGTACATCAATTCCATCAGATTCTCCATTGAATCCGTCTCCAGCAAAATACCCTGAAAATCAAATCAGGAGACAAAATAACTGAGTTTGAATTCCAATTTCACATTATATAATCAATTCCACTAATACCCAAATCTCTAAAACCCCACCATTTTCAGTTCCATTCCTCTTATTTCTAGCCAGCAACTTAGGTGTCCATCCACAAAATTCAAGAAGAAGCAAAGCCTTATCCGTGGATTCAAAGAACAAAGTCAATTCTTCCAAAGTATTCAATGCTTTGATGGGAATTTCTTCAGGCGAAACAGACATGTAAGGAACAATAGAAGAGAGTATATTTCTGGCTACAAATTTGCCATGATATTTATAAGATAAAGAGTGATGATAATACATAATCGTTAAACCCTCTGTAGCTCCAATTGCATCCGCTAGCATTTTCTCTTTGTTTCTATGCATAAACATCAATTTAAGCGACCCAAGCACCTCTTCTTCTTGCATATCGTCAACCAAATGGCTTATTTCCTTCATAAGGGATCGAAATTCCCCTGACCCTGTTTACAAAAACTTGAAATTAGTTGAAATTGGCATATAAATATTTTTTGTTAAATACAGAGAAAAGAGAGAGAAGACAAAGAGTTATATAGATTACAAGGAACAGAGACTAAGAGGAGAATGTGTGGATGGAGCCTGATCTGAGAAGAGAAGTTGTGTTTGGTGAGAATCTGCCATTTTTCGTTGCTGTTCGATTGACAATCAATGGGTAATGACGATGATGATACTAGGATTATAACTAAAGCTGCAAATAGCGTCGCCCCGTTCATCGACTCTTACTTACTGAGTATTTTTACAACCAAACCAAAACATCATCTCTCTAGTCCTCCTTAAACAAGTAGAGACTAGAGAGTGGGAGTTAGCAAACGGGTCGGATAATGAAACTTGAACCTTGTTAAAATGGTGAAATGGAGGTTAAATGATAATTTAATAATTTCTGTTAAATTCATTTCGAATTTTATACTTTTATATTTAAAATATTAAAAAATTGTTTATTTTCATTTTATAAATTCAATTTTATAAAATTAAATATAATTATATTATATTATATTTAAAATAGTGAACTTTTTAAATAAATTTTATAAAATTAATAAAATAATTTATATATATATATATATATATATATATATATATATATATATAAAATAAAAATTGAGTTTGAGAATTGTTTAAAAAAAATTTCACGCTTTGGTGGTTGTAAATGCCATCAACTCTCAAAATGAAGATCAGTTTGAGTTTAGAAGCATAATTGCCAATTGTTTAGCATTAAAAATTGATAGGAATTACTTTATTTCTCACGAGAAAATAAGTTAATGTGTTTGTTTTTTCTCTAATAAGGATAACACATTTTTTTAACTTGCCTATTTGTTTCTTTTATTGTACTTAATTTTTTGAAAGATCATGTGATGTAATGTATGATTTTATTCATTCAAGTTAATACAAGATTCCTATTTTATAAAAAAAAAATACCCAAATATTAGTTGTATTATTTTATTTTATTTTATTTTTATAAAGGGGTGAACTTAAAACTTTAAAATTGAGAGTTTACTTTAAAAGTTTAAAGTTTAAAGTTTACTTTAACCAATATAATCATTTGAATGATTTTATTATATTAGTATGCTAAAAATAATAACACTTCAGATATTTTTTACAAAAGTTTTATATTTTACGTAGATTTTATATTCAAATATTTCCTTATAAATTATATAGGATCGTGGGTCGGGCCAGGTGACGAGTGTATAGATTTATTATTTTTATTTCCTTTTATATTCAGTTCTTTTAAGATCATATCTAATGATATTTTTTTATTTTAAAAAGTATTTTTTACATAAATAAAAAGCATATTAATCAATTTTTAAATATAAAAAGTGTAAAATTTTTTTTAAGGGCCTATTTAGTTGGAGAAAATTATTTCAACTTTTTAGAAAACTTTTCAAATTAAAACAGAAAATAAGATTTTGTATTTACTTTAACTGTTTTACAAAATTTTCATCAGAACAAGTTTAAAATGTTTAAAAATATTTCTTCTGTTATAAATAAATTATTATATATAGATATTACTTAAATATTATTGAGTATATGATTTAGAGAGATTATAATATAGTGCTATTTCAGTAACGTTATATACAGTAAACCCTAACTATTTCTCTATATAAGGGAAGTTATAGTTAATCTAATGATAAGAGTTTTGAGCCCTTTTTCTCTTTACATATTTTTCTCTATGTTTTTTCCTTCTCTTTATTTTATTGCTTTATATGTTTGTTATTACTTTCGATCTGCTGTGCTAATAAACTGATTTATAACATGTTATCAGCACGAGATTTGCAATTGATATATGGAGCCTTGAATATACAATGTTGGAGATGTTAACCCACTCTTGTTTATTTATTTGTATATTTTCAAACAAAAAAAAATACATATATTTAATATTTGTATGATTAAAGTGAGATGGCAATTTGTGGATTGTGGTCTTACTCGCCAAGTGTTAGTTCTTCATATCCGAGTTAAAAATTGTTATTATGCCTCACTGCTTTTTTTTTTTGGAAGCCAATAGAATATCTAGTTTCTCCTAATAGAATTTTAAAATAAGAACGTTGTAAATGTGCTAGCATTTGGCATATATGCTCACATGTGCATGTATGTACTCATGAATTGATGCTTGATTAGATTTAGGAATCTACCCTTGTTTGCGATTAAATGATTATTGGTGCCTTGAATACCATGCATTTGAGATTGGGCAATACCAAGTCTATAGGATCATTGGTTAAGGAGATGGAGATGTATTTGACTACTTATGGATTATGAGAGGACCGAAACACTTGATTTTGGAGTTGACTTGCACGTGATGATGATGTCTTGTTCATCAAGACCTATGCAAGCAAAACGAAAAGCAATTCATCAATTTCCGAAGTGAAAATCCCATGATTATTATTATTTTATTATTTTTTAAAAAAAATATTATTTGATATCATTTAATTTTAATTAAATAAATATAATTTCTGAATAACTTATATTCTAAATTCTAGTTACTGAAAAAATAGTATCATCTGTAGTTTATGAAGAATTTATATTCCTATAAAATTAAATAAATTAATACAGTTCTTGAAAAACTAATATTATCTACAGTTCTTGAAAAACTAATTAAATAAATAAATAAAATATAAATTCCTGAAAAATTAGTACTTAAGTTCCTGAATAGTTAAGTATCCTAAATTTCTGAAAAGCTAGTATCCTAATTTATTAAAGATTCGATATTCTACGTTTCTTAAGAACTAAATAAATTATCTATAAGTATTTGGAAGACAAATTTAATTATGATATTATTTTCTTTAGAATACAATTCAGACATGTTTATAATTACTTCACAGCTGAAATTGTGAAGTGCTAAAATTATAAAACATAATATATTATAAAAAACATATACTATTTTTATGCCTCCAACATGCTCATGCAGCAACAATATAGAGTGAGAAAATTTACAAAATATTTTGAACTTATTGCTTGTCTTCTAATGGTTGAAAAGAACAAATCGCTAATGAGAAATCATCAACCTAGACCCACTAGTACAACAACGATCTTTGAAGTGAATGTTGTAGATAACCACATGAATAATGGATGTCGGTGAAACATCTTGTTGAAAATTACCAAAAGTCAAAACTCAAGAGTGAGATACTTTTGGTAGATAATGAGAACTCTGGAAGAGAAACAATTCACATAGAGGACACAATTCAGCTCAATATATAAACTCCGTAAATGAGTAATTGGCTAAGATTTTGTATTTTTATTATTATTTTTATTAATTTGTTGGATTATATCGATAAGTTGTTTATCAATATTATTTTGTATTATAATCTATGAGTAATTTCATTATTGTTTTATCATCAATATACATGGAAAATATATTGTGTTGAATCTGTAATTCAAACATTGAACCTGTAGTTCAATAATAAAATATTGAAAATTTGATATGACATGTCATTATACATATCATATATACTATCCCTTTACAACTTATACATGGATGTGAGCCTAATATTTCTTATCTGCGAGTTTTTTGTTGTGTCATGTTTGTATTAATAATGCCACCTCAATGTGCAAAAATGAATCCACAGAGAAGATTTGAAATTTATTTTAATGTGGCACATTTTTCGATATTTAGAGGAGAGAAAAGCACAGGAAAGTGCTAAAGAATGTCGAGAAATTTTCTAAAAAGAAGACTGTTTAAACAATTTTGATCCACGTACAAGTTGTGAACCCTCAATTTTGCACCTCCAAAAATTATTTCTGAATTCACAGACCTGATTAGAATATTTTTCTAGTCAAGTCATCACTTTTCCGATCCTGATCGGACAACCTGTATCAGACAGTATTTTTTCTAAACTGACCGGATTTTTCTCAAAACTGACCGACAAAATGACCCAAAAATATTTCCAAGCCTACCAGAGCGGACCGGAATATTTTTCCATCAAACCTGATATTTTTCCAAGCCTGATTGTACTTTCTGTACCAGACAGCCTTTTCTCAAAACTGATCGAATCTCTCCCAAAACTGACTGCCAAAATGTCCGATAATTAATTTCGGACCCAACGACACTGACCGATAATTTTTTAGACTTCAGAATAGCCCGAAAACTGATCCGAAAACTCTAAAAACTGACCCGGAGACCCCAAAAATCCAAAAAAAATGACCCAAGGAGTGCTGCCACGTGGTGTCTGCTGGGAGGGCCTGCGGATCCGCAAGGTCTCTGCGCGGATCCGCTAGACCCTCCGGCGGATCCGCAGGTACCCCTTACGGATCCGCACTGCAACCTCTGACGCGCCAGGCATGCCGTACCGGTACGGTCCGCAGGTGCCACGCGCGGATCCGCCATCTGTGTGTGCACGTCCGCAACACGCGCCTGCGGACGCCGCACGCGCCACCTGCGGACGCGCGTGTGTCTGACGCGCGTCCGCACCCTGTTTTTGCGGCCCCGGACCTTTTTGTGCAATTTCGAAAATGCCCCTACCTTTTTCTATTTTTCTGTACCCCTCTTGGTCTTTTTTCTACCCCCCACTTTCCCTATAAATACCCTACCCCTTCTTCACTTCAAAACATACCAAAAACAATTTTGTAGAATTTTTCAAATTGTTTTCCTCTCTCTCTCTATAATTAGTTTATCTCTCTATAATTAGTCTCTCTCTCTTTAATTAATTAGTTAATTAAAAATTAATTTTAATTAACTAATTAATCTCTTTTTAAAATTCC
>CATKHJ010504986.1:0-12648 GCA_949750685.1 Vernicia montana
ATGATTAGAAATGTGAATTTAATGTGATCATATGTGAAATTGAGTGTTGAATTTATGATTAAATTCAACAAGTATATGAATGAGTATATGTGATTAATATGTATTAAGTGATTAAAAGGTGATTAGCTATTGCCATGAATTATGAATAGTAAAAATTATATGGACCAATATGGTAAATTGTTGTACTAGAAATGGAATTGTAAGAAAAGTGGTTTATTATGTTTTTCAAGGTTCATTGAACCTAGTCAAGATACATCATTTTTTTGTAATTGGTTTTAAGTTAAAGGACTTAAAAAGGAATTAGACAATCATTTTATTATTTGGAAGACAAAAAAATAATTTTTCATCATTTTTTTCTTATTTCCTTTCAAAAGCAAGAACACTTTTCTCTCTACATTTTCTTCTTATTTTCTTTTCTTCTTGATCAAGAGAGTCATCATTAAAGAGGAAGATCTAAAGGTAAAGATCTCAAATCTAAACTTTCCTTTTCATTTGTATAATGTTTTCTTGTTGGTGATTTGTAATCTTCATCTTCTTTCTTTCTTGTGATTTTAATGAAATGAGTTTTAAGAAAAAAGAGTTTTCTATGTGAAAATGCATCTAGATGATGATGGTTAACTTGATTTAAGAAGTATTAAGTGTATGGAAATGGGTTTACAAAATGGGTTTTGAACTTTCTTACTTTGAAAAAATAGATTTCAAGATTTCTCATTTTGGTGATAATGAGTTGATCAAAGATGGGTTTTAAAGATTCATTGGTTGATCTATGTTTTGAGTGATAAAAATGAGTTTAACTTTGCATAAATTGCATAATTGAAAGTGGTTTTGCTTTGAATGCCAAATGGGTATGTTTTTCTTTGGCAACTTGATGATTTTCTCGGGGAAAATCTACCTAGAATGATGGTACGCCCGTGTTAATGGGTGTACCATTCATTCTGAATGGCAGAGGTAAGGCACGGGCAAGGGTACGCCCGTATCCCTGGGCGTACCATTGCCACTACCAAATTTTTTTAGGGTAAGGGCAAAGGGTACGGGCGTACTAATTGGAGTTGTTCAATTTTTTCATGCTTTAATTTCAAGCTTAGGTATGCTAATTATCATATATGATCAATGTGGAATATAATTAATCCAATAGCGAAGTATGAGTATGAATTGTAATGGCATGAAATGATGATTGTTAATTGTGTTGATAGGTGATGTATTATTAATTGATAGTGATTGCATGCTAAGTATAGAACTAGAAGTATGGGGATTAGAATCTATCATGGTTCTATAGATAAGTTAGGAAATGATGAAATAATTTTGGTTATTGGAATGGTTCATGTAAAACCCAAGGACAAGGAACAAGAGGAATCTGGCGATCATCGTTTTTACTTGTGCTAGTTAGGAGCAAAGGTGTCCTAAGGTGAGTACATAATAGTCAATGTGTTATGGGCGTCATTCTATTGTATGACCATATGTTCATCGAACCATTTGATTACTTGATTGAACTTATGTTCCATTGACATCTATTCATGAACCCAAAATATGTTAAAACATCTACTTGAGACCTTCGGTCTACTTTGCATCGATATAAAGATAACATATTGAAACCCGCACTCCATGATGAGTACTATAGTTCATTTGATTAGCCCAAATGCTATCTATCGTTGAAATGTTATAAAGTATGTAAAGCATAAATTCCCATCTGATGTGGAGTATACATCAGTCATGTGCACATAGTAAAGAAATCCCGACAGATAGGGAGAGAGTATCTGCCCTAGTTAGGAATGTTGTCCTAGCCGGAAAACCTGATTAGTTTTCCGCTTGACTTGTTGTGATGAGTGTGCGAAGCTTTTAACCGACACTCAATCTATATGTGAATGGTAACATACCGTTCTCGAATGTATGATTTCTGCTAAAATAAAGTAAATTGTGCTTGATTGCTTATTCATTGGATATATTCGTTGATTTCATAAATAAATCCCATTGTGATAAATTTGATTATCTAATTATTTATATCATTTAAAAAGCCTTGAAGCTATTCTATTCACATATTCTATATTTTATCTAGCCGGCATAACATATTGATCTATTGTGTATTCACTGAGATTTATATCTCACCCCTTAGTGGTTTATCTTTTTCAGGTGCTATAGAGGTTGAGATGAGGTAAAACTCAAGCATCATCTTCTCGCTTGGGAATTACACTGTCCATGTCTATTTTGTTCATTTTGACCGTATCATAATGATTATGTATCTCCAAGAGACAAGTCTAGAGTTCCATGGTCATTTTGGTATTTAACAGTTTAGATTGTTGAGATGATATGGAATGAATAGTAATGTGTTGCAGGTTCTGATCTGGGAATACTATATGTATGTTTGGTTATAGAATAGTAATGGGTTCTACGGGTTTTCGGTGGCTTTATGCTTCCCATGCCCTAGGACCATCGCGGCTCGGAAGTTAGGTCGTGACATGCTGTGTCATGGATCTTACCAATCTTATAGAGGAAGTTGATGCTATAACCAGAAGTGGCATAATTCTACCAAACCCAAATCCAAACACTCAACCTATCCAATCCAATCCTGCACCAGCTGATAAAATAAGAGGGAATCTTGAACCCGATGAAGATCCCATTCTTAAACAGTTAAAGAAGACCCAGACAAATCTGTCCATTTGGAGTTTAATTCAATCCTCATATCCTCATTGCCAAACTCTTTGCAAAGCGTTGAATCAGTGTCAGACTCCAATTGATGTTACTCTAGAAAACCTTGTCGCTTCTATAACCAGTGCTGCTAAAGGGGTATCTATTGCCTTTGGTGACAATGGCATCCCAGGAGAAGGTTCCAGTCACAATAATGCTTTATACATCACAGTTATTACTTAGAGGAAGACTGTACCAATGGTTCTCATTGACAATGGTTCAGCCTTGAATGTATGCCCATTAAAAGTAGCCAGTTGTCTGGGTTTAGAAATTACAGATTTCACTCCTTCAAATCAAATCGTAAGGGCTTATGAAAACACTAAAAGAGAGGTGCTTAGAGTAGCTACAATAGACGTAACAATCAGGCCTACTGTTTTCACTGTTCCTTTTTAAGTAATTGATGTGCCTTTCTGCTTTAATCTTTTACTAGGAAGACCCTGGATACATCAAGCAAAAGCAGTTCCATCTTCTCTACATCAGAAAGTCAAATTTCCTTTTAAAAACGGGATTGTTACAGTTAAAGGGGATATGCACGAAAAATCTAACATTCCGAGCTCTGTCCCCATCTTAGAGGTTCAACCAGAAATATCCAATTACCCACTTTCTGGTTTCTCTTTCATCCAATTTATTGAAGGCTAAAAGGGTAAAGAATTCATTTCATTTGATTTTGACCCATTTGGAAACATTGCAGTTGCTAACATGCCCAAAAAAATGAATTATTTTCCTAGCTTAGGTCCTGGAAAAAGCCAGCAGGGCTTAAAGTCTTTCTTAGAATACCCAGTTGCTAAGCCACCTTTTGGGCTAGGATATGAGCCCACTGATGAGGACCTCTTAGAAATGGAAGAGCGGACTAAAGAAAAGATGATGGCCCATAGACGAGGTGAGATCTATGATTGGCCCATGCGCCCTTACTTTAAAACCTTAAATGGTCATTTTGTAAAGCAAGGTGACATAGTTCCTTACTGTAGCTTTCCTGAACCTTGGGTCTGCCCTATTACTGGAAAACTGATCCCAGGACTTGAAATTTTCTCTGATGTTAGTCTTGAGTCAGAAGATTATCAATCAGTTTGCCTGATTAGTCAAGATTGGGAAGAGAATATGGAGGCTAGTCTCTTTGATACAGTACTCGTACTCAATTTTGGAAAAGAGGAAGCAAATCCATCCATCCTAATCCATTTGGTCGAGACCAAGCTTCAAAATTGGTCTTTTGAAGAAAACCTTTTACAAATTTTCGAATCAGAATCCTCATCTAAGTCAGAACTTTTTCCAGACTTGTCTGCTGACTCTATATCTTCATTTTTTAATGATGATGATGTAACTGACCTTGAGGGGTCAATTTCCCAATCTCATGTAAATTGGAACCTATCTTCATTCAATAAGAAGTCTGCCTTTTCCTCTTATGATCCTGTGTCTTCATTTTTCTTTGATGTTCCAATTTTTAAATCTGACCTAAATAAGACATCGAATGAAAAAAATGAAATAGAAAAAAATGCAATTAAGGAGCCAATAAATGTTGGTACTCATAATGCACCAAAAACCACATTCATTGTATTTGCATGCATAAATAAGGATCAAATAGAAAAGATCGCCAAGGGATTTCAAGACTGTTTTGTATGGGTTCCCAAGGACATGAGAGGTCAAGATCCAGATATAGCTATTCACAAAATTTCGGTCTATCCAAATTTCAAGCCAATTAAACAAAAACTGCGAAGACTCAAGACTAAATGGTCTATACCTATCAAGGAAGAAATTGCCAAGTTACTTGATCATAACTTCATCGAACCTATCAGCTATCCATCCTGGCTTACCAATATTGTGCTAGTTCCCAAAAAAGATGGCAGAGTTAGGATTTGTGTAGACTACAGAGATCTGAACAAAGCTTTTCCGAAAGATGATTTTCCTTTGCCTCATATTGATCTGCTTATAGACCGAATGGCAGGTTCTGAAATGATTTCCTTAACCGACCTGGCTACAGGATATAATCAGATAATGGTTCATCCTCCTGACAAAGAGAAAACAGTTTTTATCATTGAATGGAATATATACTGTTACAGAGTTATGCTATTTAGACTCAAAAATGCTGGAGCAACATTTCAAAGGATGGCAACCACCATTTTCCATGATATGATGCATAAAGAAATTGAAATTTATGTTGATGACA
Source organism: Vernicia montana (assembly GCA_949750685.1). Classification (NCBI taxonomy): domain Eukaryota; kingdom Viridiplantae; phylum Streptophyta; class Magnoliopsida; order Malpighiales; family Euphorbiaceae; genus Vernicia; species Vernicia montana. The sequence continues at coordinate 4,844 of CATKHJ010504986.1, forward strand.
TGGTGATAAAAGGTACAACCACTGAAGAACATTTGGAAGCACTAAAGCGATTCTTCCTTAGACTATGCCAGTACAACCTCAAGCTCAATCCTACTAAGTGTGTCTTTGAAGCATCAATTGGAGTATTCCTAAGACACATGGTCAGCAAAAAGGGTATAGAGGTTGACCTCGCAAAATCAAAGGCAATTCTAGAGATGCCACCTCCAAAAACAGAAAGGAGATCAAAGGATTTCTCGGGTGCCTCCAATACATTAGTCGATTCATTTATCAATTGGCTGATGTGTGTGGGACCATTTTTAAACTACTTAGAAAAGGCGCCTCGAAGAAATGGAATGAAGATCGTCAGAAAGCCTTTAATCAGATCAAGCAATACTTATTGAACCCACCGGTTCTACAACTGTCAAGATCAGGGAAGCCGTTGCTGCTCTACTTGTCTGTGACTGATGAAGCAATGGGGGCAATGCTTGCTCAGAACGCCTTCGATTCAAACAAAGAAAATGCTATTTATTACTTGAGTAAAAGAATGTTGACTCATGAGCTCAAGTACAATCGTACAGAAAAATTATGCCTTGCTCTAGTATGGGTTTGTCATAAGTTACTGCTCGTACACAACTCATATCCTTGTTGTCAAGAGCCCTTTGAAATTTCTTATGGAAAAGCCAGTTCTTGACAATAAAATGGCGAGATGGATGGCTGTACTAGCAGCCTACGATCTTAGATATGTATAGCGAAAGGCAATTAACGAAAGCATAGTAGCAGATCAGCTAGTTGCGGCTCCAATAGACGATGAATGGTCCGAACCAGAGTTTCCTGATAAAGACATTCTAATGATGGCAATGAAGTTTGGAAACTCTATTTTGATGGGGCATCTAACAATAAATGGTGTGGTGCTGGAATTGTATTTGTTACACCAAATAGGGAAAACTTACCCTTAGCCATCAAATTTAACTTTGAAGTTACAAACAATGAGGCAAAATATCAGGCATGCATTTGTGGTTTCGAAGTAGCACTAAGACTCAAAATCAAGCATCTTGAAGTTTATGGAGATTCAAATATGATAGTCTCCCAGGCTTTAGGAAAATAGAAAATAAGGGAAGAACGTTTGGCTCCTTACCATAAATGTTTGGAAGAATTGGCAGTCAACTTCTACAAATTATCTTTCCATTACCTTCCTAGAACAAGAAACAGATTTGCCGATGCTTTGGCGACACTCGCTTCAATGCTTGATATTAGCGATGGTTTTATAATCAGACCCATCACAATAGAAATTAAACATGAACAGGGATGCATAACTCATTGTTTGCATCTGCACACTACTGATAATAAACCTTAGTTTTGGGATATCTTCAAATATATCAAGAATGGGCTTTATCCTAAAGCCGCCTTTAAAATAGAAAAGAGGACCCTGAGGCAGTTGTCCAAAGGATTTATTCCAAATGGAGACATGCTTTATAAACGAGTTTGGGATAATATCCATCTGAGGTGTCACTGAAGAAGAAGCACAACAGATTATGGAATGGATCCATAGTGGCAATGAAGGCCCACACATGAACGGGATTGCTTTGGCCCATAAGATTACAAATTAGGGTTACTATTGGCTTACCATGAACGAAGTCTGTGCAAGGTATGTACAAAGGTGCCATAAATGTCAGATTTATGCTAAACTCCAAAAACAACCTTCTGTACCTTTGTCACCAATTGGCCATTCACGACTTGGGGCCTCGACGTGATTGGCAGAATAAACCCAAAATCTTCTGGTAGACATGAATAAATTTTGGTAGCTATTGACTATTTTTCCAAATGGGTTAAAGCTACAGCTTATCAAGTTTTAGACTCTAAACGAGCAGCCCAGTTCATCCGTACCAACATCCTTTGTAGGTATGGAGTTCCTTTTGAAATTATCACTGACAATGGGTCTCACTTTCATAAAGAGGTCCCTCGATTATTGAAAAAGGAAAAATCCAGCATCACATGTCTTCTCCTTACAGGCCTCAAACAAATGGCACAGTTTAAGCCACAAATAAAACCCTCAAGAGTATACTTCAGAAAATGGCAGATAACCATAAAGACTGCCATTTGCATTTACCTTATGCTTTATGGGGATATAGAACAACCATACGCACTCCAACTGGTGCTACACCCTATTCTTTGGTTTACGGAATGGAAGCAGTTTTGCCAATTGAAGCAGAGATCAGGTCAGCTCGCATCATGAGGGAGAGTCAGCTAGATGAAGTAGAATGAATAAAAGGCTACCATGATCAGCTCATTGCTATTGATGAAAAGAGAATGGATGCATTATATCAGATTCAGGGCTATCAGCAAAAGTTGGCTAGGCACTTCAACAAGAAAGTCAAAGACAGAAAGTTGCAAGAGGGTCATCTTGTTTTAAAAGAAATTAGAGCACCTGTTCATGATCCAAGGAGAAAATTCAGACCTAATTGGAGCGGCTCATTCATGCTTAAGAAGATCCTATCTAGTGGAGCAGTAATCTTGATGGACTTGGATGGCATAGAATTTGCTAGTCTATGCAATTTAGATCAACTTAGAAGATATTTTGCATAAGCATCCTTGTAATTCATGCATGACATTTGCATCTTTATCAAAACAGAACTACGTGGATCTGATTCTCCATAAAAAATGATGAAAGATGATACTGTTGTAAGGAGATACGTAGGCAACCCATGTGAGTCCGATCCAAATCATCAATAAAAATTCATTTTGTATCATATGTTCAGCTTGGCTCTTATTTGCATTATAAAAGAAATGAGAAAAATAAATGCTGGCTAAGTTGAAAACCCGAAATGGGCGGCTTAGGTAAAAATTAGAGCAGGCTCGCTAAGTTGAAAACCCGAAAAGGGCGACTTAGGCAAAAATTAGAGCAAAAAGAAAATATAAACTATATAACAAAAAGATGTCTTATTTATCTTATTTAATCTTTGGAACATTATAAGAAAAGTAAATATATTATCAGAAAAACACTCCCCAAAAAGAAACAAACCCCCAAAATCAATCATCGTTCTCCTATATCTCCTCAAGTATAGTAGCTCTCCTAGCTTTCTCAGACCTCCATGAGTTAGCAATCCACCAATCCAGATATTGAAAGGTCTTACTACAATGATGAGCGGGTTGAACAGCATTGAAACCTCTCACCCATCCACTCCTAACAGCTCAAGCAACAGCCTCTATGATCAAAGTAGACTGGAATAAGGCACCATCTGGGGGCACACTCTGCCTGTGACCCATCTTGTGCATGATCCGGGTAGCCTGATAAAAAGTCACCATCCTCAAACCCATGAGATAAACCATCTTGTAACCAAAACTCATGGTCATAAATCTCTTGATCTTGTACCATTCACACTTCCACAACAACTCATCAGAATCCAGTTCAAACAGCTAATCAACCTACTCTCTTTCAAAATTTCTCTTGATCATAATGGTTCGGGTTCTATACCAAGAAGCAGAATAGTCCACCTTTGTGGGAGGACCCACTACCCTAAGGTGGTCTCTCAGCCAAATCTGAGAAAATAAGGTGCAAAAGATAAGTAAACAGAAAAAACAACAAACAGATACGAGATAAGAAACAAACCTGAAGAATAATCGGACCAATGCTCCATAAGCCATTAGAGTTGCATACTCTGTCTAAGCTCATAATAGTCTCAGCTAATACAACAACAGCAATGGATCTCCCTTCCTCCATTTGAGGGATCAGTTCAGTAACTTTAGCATCTCCCCAACTAGTAGGGCTCACAAAAATATATTCGACAGTCAGACAGAAGGAAAGAGCCAGCATCCTCAAATGAAACCACCCATCATCTTCAAAACCTTTAGGATAATGGAATTGTGCAATCACAGCAGTCGGATCTACCCAGCCATCCACTACCATGGGACTAGCAGTTTCTTCATTCAGATCTAAAAGTCCTCTGAAGGAGTTAAAATATCATATCCTCTCAGTAGGAGTAGCCAACATAGCTTCGGGATCAGATCCAAGAAATAATGAAAATTCCTCAAATGTAGGACACATTTCCTCCATGGATGCCCCAAATTTGAAGACATAGGCAACTGGATCCCAAAAGCACATGCAAGCGCGCAAAAAATCCCAATTAATTTTTATGCCTCTCAGAGTTGGCATAACACTCACCCTATATTTTTCTAGGTTAATTCTCTCCACTTTGATAATATTTTTTCACCATAAAAATATTTCGTGGCTAAAATAAGGTTCCATTATGAGAAAAAGCAGAATATAACAAAGCAGTTGTTTAAAAGCAAGAAAAAGAGTGAAAAAAATAATTTTTGAAAACCCAGTTTTACGGACTATAAGTGTCAGAGGGCTGTATTTATAGGAAAATTTTTGAGCCACCCTCTAGACCTAGGTGTGCAGCACGCTTGGCATGTCGCTCAGTGTGCTGCATGCGTGTCGTGCCGATCAGTGCGCAGCACGCCCACAGCACGCCAAGCATGCCGCCATGACCCACAGCACGCCAAGCATGCCGCCGGTCACCAGCCCATGTTGCCCGGCATGCCGCCGTTCTCCGTTGATCAAGTTTTGCCTCTTGGTTAATTTTGGAAACAGTCCGTAAAGATTTAGCATGGTTTCGGGCTTCCAAAGATATATTTTTTATGTCAAAATTAGTGCAGAATTAACAGAAAAAGGAACAAAATGAGAGAAAAGCATAATAGAATCTTACTAAAGTCATAAGATAATATATATCATATCATGTTCATAAAAGCATACCATAAAGTACATAGTCATCCTGACAGACATACATACATAGATACATAGCCTACATGCATACATAGCATATGTAAATACATAATAAACAGATCACTGGCGACCACGCCTGGGCCTGCGACGCCTTTGCCTGGGCTCCTCGCGCTCCTCAGCCAACTCATCTAATTCATGAAGGAGTCGGGTCATAGCAAATGCATATCTACCCAAAAGATCGTAATGATGTCAGGTAAAAATAAAAGAATGAAAGTCAAACAAAAGTCATCAGAAAAAGCAAGTAAGGATCAGCTAAATAGATTCATACCTCTGTCACATTCTCGGGAATGGTAGGAAAGAAGGTCGATCGGCTATTAGGCAGGTCATAGCGATGTTCCTCACCATCATAAGAAATGTAATTTAGATGGGCAGGGATCTACATCAGACTAGAAGGTGGAGGCATCGGGGTAGTCAGATCTCTCGTAGAAGCACGCGAAACCGAAATTAAACCACTAGCCCGGTAATGCGAAGGACCAACTGTAAAACCTGAAATGCCACCCCTAGGACCCATGCTCTCACCTCTAGTAGGGGTAGAATTACCAGCTGCATAAGGGGATCCTCGTGCAATACCTGAGCTAAATCCCCGATGCATCGGCCTCCGTGATACAGACAAGGGAGGTATGCCCTGCATCAAAAAAGTCTCACAGAACTCATCATAATCAGCTTCAAGGACAATGTAATCCAGATAAGGTACCCCTGTAAACCAGTCATCCTCTCCCAGGATAGCCAGACCATATCTCATGTCTATAGGAGGCGGCTGTGGCACAACTCTCTCTCTTGTCATCTGTGCTCTCACTCTCTCTCTAAGAAAGAACATCTTCAAGCCTCACAGCGAAGCAAGAGGCAACAAAAAGATAAGTCCAAACTAGGCCTGATCCAATTAGGTATCCGCTCTATCAGTCTTTGAAATGGACTCCATCTCACCTGCAAAACAGATCGCAGAATAAGAATTGAAATACAAAGAGGTCAGTTTAGATAGAATTCAAATAAAGGATACCTGGTATACTCTCAGAGTACCAAAGGTCCTTCTGCAAACATCAAATGTCGGTGCTAAAAATCCACCTCTGTTAGATGATCTCCAGATGCGTCCTTATGGTGGATTAATAACAACAGACTCTCTTAGCGATGGGGTTAGCATCGGGAAATGCTTATAAGCCCAATACTGTAAGGGCAGATTTTTAACCAAAGTAAATCACCAGACAGAGGGCAAAAAAAAAAAAACTATTAGATAAAATACAGTACTCACCTCTAAAACAATAGAGGTACCACCATGACCACAAAGTGTCCCATGGGAAACATAGCCTAGCTGATTGTTTAAGGCACAAAGACCAGAACCTCCCCAATCCAACTCACCAATCTCATCCAAATTCACCAAAGATCGCGAAATGCTTAGATTAATGCTATCTTTGCTATTATACCAGAAAGTGCAGCTCAAAATAATCAAGGCACACAACCTAGCACCCTGATCCACAGTATTCCGATCTGGTGCCTGCCTTATGGTCATCAAGGTGTGATGGAGCCAACAGCGTGGAACAAAGAGATTCCCGCTAGAAGGATCAGCACCAATTAAGTGATCATCTCCATGGCAGGAAGATCAATCCATGAAGTATAAAACTCAAGAGGACGGGATCTGAAATGCATACCCGTAATCATGCTCTACTCGAAAGGAGTAACTGTCATCTCACCACATGCAAGGTGGAAGGTATTTGTGGTGTCCCACCAGCGCTCCGCCAATGCTTTAACTATAATAGTATTGATGGGCTGCTTGATGTCTAGCTCCAACCACCCAAGCAAACCGGATGGCTCAAGGCGCTGACGAATGGCCTCCTGACCCTCTAAATAAATGCGGACTAGCTCCATGACACTTGGACCTCCCCTAGGTCTCAGATGTCTATGCTAAAAGAAAAAGAAAAAGAAGAAGAAGAGTTTATTATTATTATTATTATTAAATTAAAATAAAATAGTAATTATTTATTTTGCATGTAAATGAACTGACTTTAAAATGCAGAAATTTAAACATACCTAAAGAGATCCAGTGTAGCTGACATGCTGATCCGGCTCTATCAGTAGTATTTCAGGGTCGTGAGGGCCTATTGTTGGTTCGTGGGGAAGCTCCATAGAAATTTTAAAAAAAAAAGAGAGAGGAAATTTTAGAGAGATAGAGAAGAAATTTTAGAGAGATAAAGAGAAATTTTAGAGAGATGGAGAGACATAATGAAATGAAATTTGAAAAGGAAAAGAGGTATATATAGAGAAAAGGGTGGTCCCTATAATAACTGCATCTTTGTTTTTTTTATTCGCATGTCCAAATTACGTAGTTTTGGCATAACAAGCCCATTTTAAGTCAGAATTCAATTCTGTTTGAAGCAACAGGTTCGTATGATTTTTATCAATTTCCTGAGACAGACAGGATCTCAATCAAAATTCAGAATCTTCCAAAATTATAGAAATTCAACAATGGCAAAAAAATAAAAATAGAGTCAGAAAAAGTCCAGAAGCAGACATGGCATCTTATCATAATTTTGAAAGCAGGTAAGGATTTTTATTTTTGACAAAATAATTTCAGAACCATTCCGGTTCATGCTTATCAGATCCGGTCTCAAACCGGCTAAATCTGATAAGGGGGCAGCTGTGAACTCTCAAAATTGCACCTCCAGATGATCACATTTTAGTTACGAACCCATAGGATCAAATCGGATAAGAAATGGGTCAAAACAGACCTATTTAACGTCAAGCCAGTTCAAATCGGGCGGTGGGCCAAATCATACCAGCATCGCCTAGGCGGCACCATCTTGGTGCCATTTGCCTGGCCGGCATACCGCCGGCCAACTCCGGGCTGCCCCCTCCCTATAAATACCCTTTCACCTCCTTCAGAAAGGACACCGGGAAAAAATCGAAATCGAAATTATATTGATTTGCAATCTAAAGCTCTGTTATTTTCAAAAATCCAAAAATTACTTTTCCATATTCAAATTTATCACTTACCAAAGTTATTTTACTTTAAAAGTTATTATTATACTTTTGGAATTCTCGATCCAAAGTG
>CATKHJ010504988.1:0-13761 GCA_949750685.1 Vernicia montana
TTTTTTTTATTTTACCCTTATTAATCTAGCAATATTATGTAATTAATTAACTTCAAATTAAATGTAAAAAGACAAGAAGATTTACTTTTCTTAGAAACCATTCATTTCTTTTGCAACTTTTGATATTCAATGGCAAAAATCAACCATTTCTCCCTATTCCCATACTATACCACCTTTTTTTTTTTTTTTTTTTTTTTACTTGGTGAAAGAAAATATGATCACTATTCTTATATCTTTTTCACCTTGTGAAAAAACGTTTAGCCAATTTTAGGTTGCTTGCAAATTATATTTCTACTTTTTAATTTTTTAAATTATTAATTTAGCCTCATGTTTGGGTTGAGAATTTTAAAATCTATGAAATTTGTCAAAATCTATAAATTTAGAAATATGGGTTTTTTTTTTTCTAATATATATATATAAGTATAATATCAATAAGTATGTTAATTTGGGCTGAATCTTCGTTCTTAGGCCTAGATTCACTGATTCTGCAACAATAACAACAGTGTCAAGAGGGCTAGGCTATTTGCCTGGCGAAGAGCTTCCGACGCTTAAGTTAGTAAACTTTATATTTGTGATAGAAAGAGAATCAGAAAGTGTAGAGTTCGATCTACCTCCTTAAATGATGTTCCTTCCCCTTTTATAGGTCCCAAGTCCTTCAGGTTAAAGGGAAAAATAGAGAAAAAATATCTTCCTTCTGACAAATGGAGTCGGTATTTCAGACTTTGAGAAATAAGATTTGACATTGTCCTTGATCTTGTCAGATAGCAGATAGTCGGTGTGGATTTGGGCGTGGGATGCCGCATAAGTATGACCTTCTTCTGATAAAAGTTGTATGACGTAGGTGCTGTATGACCTCAGCTATATTGATGAAACTTACTGAACAAGCTGCATTTATTATCAAGAGGACGAAGAGCTTTACCGCCTGGTGAAGTGGTATCTTCATCTTGAGGCGGTGAAAAGTGGTCACATGGGCTTCCTTTATTGGGCCTCTTTGCTTCCTCCTATTTTTCATGTAATGGGCTTTTTAATTTTAATTCAGGCTCACCATATCACTGGCTGTTTTCGTCCCTCATCAATACATATATTCATTTGTTATCAAAATTAATTTAGATATCATATCAACACAGGTATAAAAAAATATATTACATATAATTAGATTAGGTATATAATGACTGAGTTTACATTAATTTTTTAAAAAAAAATTGTTAATTTTAACTTAAAATTATTAATTTTTTTCAATTAATTTGATTTCAAAGAGATTGAAATTTGAAATCTCATAAGAAATTATTTTAATATTATTGAATTAAAATTCATCAGCTAAATATGACCATTAAGATTTGAATATGTTAACCTTGCAAGACTAACATTAATATGAATAAACCGCTAGTTCAATTGTTGCAAGTTGCAACAAAATGTTGTGCTTGCAATTGCCACATTATGAGACTTTAAGGAGCATCATCTATTTTGGGTAGCAACTTTAATTTACATTAGTATAACTAACATACCAACTGTCAATAATTTAATTACTCAATATCATCCCTAAAATGAGCCATCTTTGTTTGTCCACGTCATTTAGTCCAGCTGTTTCATCACATATTAGGAGTACCAAGTATTGTCGGTTCATATATTACAGTATAGTCATATATGGTGGTGATCTTAAATTCTAGTTATATAAAATACATATAAAATTATAAAAATAAATAAGAAAATTATATAAATTGAATATAAATTGCATATGTTCACGTTATGTACTAAAAACATTACAGTCAAATATGATTTAGTAATTATTAGGACCTTGTATATATCACTTTAAATTATAATTATGTAAAGTATATATTTAATTACATAATATATAGATAAAATTACAAAAAATAAATAAGAAAATTACATAAATATAATAAATTATATACGCATATATAAAAAAAATTTACACCCAAAATAATTTAAGACCATCAAATATTACAATGTGAGGAGTAACAACACTGTAGTTGTGACTTCTTGAGCTACCTAAGTTTTTCGTTAAAACGTGTAGTCCCATGAATGAGTTGGGCTTGGCCAGTTGGCCGTTGAGAGCCAATAAGGATGGTATTGGTGGGCAGGGCAAGAAAATTACTAGAGCTAATGGGCACGTACTTGGACAGTTGCAGCAGCAGCAGAGGCAGATAGTGCCTGTTTAAAATTATAACTACAATCTTATTCTCACCACCCAGAACCAGTAGCCTCAAGTAATAAAAACCATCAACCTAATGAAATGAATTACATCTTCTACTTTGAAATAATTTTATTAGTTTTATTTTTTAAGAATAACAAGATTTGCAGCAGGTGGTTTCTCTGATAGAAGATTAGTATTAATTGCTTGTTATTTAGATTCATTTCTATGATTAATTTTCATCTCATATTTTAGAGCTTTTGAGATTTTTTCTCTCTTTTTTATAATGAAGAAAATTTTTAATTAAAGAAGCAAAAAAAATTACTATGATTTGAAACCTTAATTTCTTATATTATATTAGAGACACTCGAACATATAAAACAACACAACATACTTTTATTAAGCTAGTAGAACCAAGTAAAATTACAGAGTTACATCTATATATACAATTAACAGGTTGGGGGAAGGGGGAGTTATACCTCATTTTTTGAGTTAATTTTTTATTTTAATCTTCCAAGCCCAACTGCAAGCTGCTTTAGCTAGCAATAAACACAGAAAATAAACACTATATATTATATATAGTACAGACATTAATTATTAGTTGTCTGAATTTATCATCCTAGGCCCCTAAAATGGATAGTGTAAGCTTAAACTTTTCAGTAATTAAAACTTGATTTTACTGAATTAGTCATATGTGTATTATTTATTATTCTACTATTCTGGGTCTTGAGCCTTATTAATACCAACATTTATCTTCTTTGGGCCAAAAAAAAAAAAAAATCCTAGGCTTGCACTGAGGTACTTTTCCTGAAGGGTTTTTCTGCGTTCAGCAATACACTGAGCAAGTGTGCATGCGTTTAGCTGAATGCTAAATGCACCTTCCATAAGAATCTTTCATTTCCCTCTCTGTCTCTCGCTTTGTATGTGGCTTTGTAGTGTTTAAGTGTACTGCATGTTTTTATTTTATTTTTATTTTTAATAATAATAATAATTATTATTATTATTTTTCCTGTTTTCCCTTTTTTGTACGGATTTCTTGAAATTTGATTTTTTCATTTTTTTCTGTAATTTTCTGTTTTTTATCTTTTTAGTAATAGATTCGTAGTTAATGAAGGGAATATGCAACTTGAACTTCAGTGGTGGATTGATTTTTTTTAATACGAAAATAAATAGGAAAGATAAAGAGAAGAAAATAAATATTTAATTATTTTTCTTATTAAAAATTAATTTAAAATATTAGATTTTAAATCCTGATTACTCTCATTCAAATAATTTCAAATGAATAAATTTAAAATGTAAGAATTTCAATGGATAATCCAAATTCCACCATCCAAATGCACCCTTATAAAATTATTCCACAATAAAATTCAATTTAGTGTTTTTTTAAAATTAAATTAATGTAAATATGTAATTATCATAATTATCATTTTTATTTTTATTATTCTAAAAATATTTTTAAAATATATAGTTTATTGATTGTCAATATCTTAATTTTTATTTATAAAATTACAAAATTTTTATTATATATTAATATTTAACATTTTAATTTATAAAGTGTCCAACCGATAGGACAAATCGTTCGATCCTTACACTCAACCAAAACGTAACCTTAATACGAGGCAGGAGAAGCCTGACATCTTAGGGGCTTGTTCGCTCCATATTGACTAAGCCTTGTGCGCACCAATGAAAATAAACACTTATATGTCAATAAACTTATTTTTTGCTAACATACATAGTACAAGACAAATATTATCATTTACCGCTATTCTCATATTCATTTTACAACTTTTCACTTATTTATCTCATTATAATATTCTCTCTCAAGATTGATCATTTTCTCCTTTGAAAACCCTAAGGGATCAAGCCAATGACTTATGAATGGGAGAAGTCTTGCCAAGTTTATGATTGACATTGTGATGTTCATTTGCTTGTCTTGCAGTCCAAGAAGCTACTCTATATTCAAGTATGCACATAAGAGATTCATCATATTTTTTAAAGGTCTCTTAATCATCATTTAATGAATTTCAACCAATTAGGATTCAATAGAGAGCAAAAAGGTATCTGATGTTTTTTCCACATATAGATGTTCGATTCTAAGGTGGTATTTGGCAAGGGCGGTTGGGCAGCTGCCTCAGGCCCCACATAAAATAAGGGGCCTCGCTCATAAAAAAAAAATTAGTTGTTTTTTTTTTTTTTTTTAAAGAGACCCCTCCTAATAAAAAATAAGACATTTTTTTTTTAAGAATGAGAGGCTCACTCTTAAAAGAAGACTTTTATTTTTCTCATCAAATAAGATCTCAATATATATATATATATATATATATATATATATATATATATATATATATATATATATATATATATAATCATTGGATAATTGAATTCAAGAATTATCTTTCAAGTTTTATATTCTATTTTTTTAATCTCATTGTTTTAGTTTATATTTATATTTTATTTGAAATTGGATTTATATTAATATGATACAGAGAAATATGAATTTTTTTTTGTTATTAATTTTTTATTTTATTATTATAATTTTTACTTTAGTTAAATTCTTTTAGTAAAAATCATATCTCATAAAAAATATAAATAGATTAATTATTATCTATTGAAAGTATAACATATTGAATATAAAATTTCAACAAGTAATTTTGTAGTTCATAAAGGAAAAAAGTATAAATAAATAAATAAACATACATACATACATACATACATGGGTAAGGTTTTAATAAATAATAAAAATTATTTGCTTCCATTTCTATCTAAATATATTTATAGTAATTGTGTTTAACTCATCTTCAAGTACTTCTATATTTATTAACAATTTTAAATATATTATAAAATAAATTTAAGTTTTTAGAATAAAATAATAGTAAAAGTTTTTTTAACACCAAAAAATTAAATTTCTTTCATTATTATTTACATAAAAAAATTATTATTTTTTATTATTTTAAATTATAAAATTAGGTTTATATATTATTTATTTCAAATTTATTCTATTAAATTGCTCGTAAAATTACCAAACAATATAATTCTTATTAATATAAATATTATGATTTAAAGTTTTATTTCAAATATTATTTAATAAATTTGTTAAATAATATATATTTTTACTTAATTTATTTATTTTATTTAAATTTTTTTTATTTATTATGAATTTTAATAGGTAATATTAATTATAATATATTACATATAATATTTATTATATATTTAATTTAATTACGGTTCAACCCCGGTTGAACCTTTAACCCGTGACTCTCTGTTTTTACCGGTTCTAAAATCGGACTGAGTCTTTACACATAGATTATTATTGTTGTTGTTGTTGTTGTTGTTGTTGTTGTTGTTTTAAGATTGATTAATATGCTTTTAATCATACAAATGTCTATCTTTTATTCAACAAATAAAAAAAAATTCCACTAAAAAATTCTTATTTTATTTTTTTTTTATTTACTTTGCATTATTTTGAACATAAGTCATGGCCTAATTGAGTTCAAAAAAGAGGAAATGATGTAAAATTGATCAATTTATTCTCAACTCTCCACTTTATTTATCTTCCTTTAGTTTTTTATTTTATGTTTTTATTACTTTCTATCTATTTTTTCTTTTAAATAAAATTAATGTTATTTACAAATGAATATAATTTTGAGATTTTAATTTAAAGAAAAACAAAGGTGATGAGAAAATGTAATAAAAAGAAAAACAAAAAAGAAGAAAGATAATGAAGTGAATATAGTAAAGATTATACTATTTATTATTAGGTAAATGATTTATCTTTACTAAATTGAAAAGATTTAGATATTTAGATATTTGATTATATTGTAAAAAAATTAAAAATTCAAAAAAATTGGTAAAAAAATTAAAAAGCTTTAGATATTTAGATATTTGATATATCTTCATTAAATTGAAAAGTTTTATATATGGTATTATTACCATTAATTAAGTTGCTCAAGTCAAAAAAAATTTTGCAAAAAAATTCAAATTCAAAGGCCAGAGTTTCACTCACTAAAAATAACTTTTTAGTGACTTCAGTTCTCACAAATTATAACAATTGTTTTTTTTTTTTTTTTTTTACTTTTACTTTTACAATATATTTATTTTTCAAAATTCTTATTACCTTAAAATTTCAATATTCTAATGATACTTTATATTATATTCTTTTCAGCAAGATTTGATTGAGTTTAGTTTAAAAAAATTAAGCAAAAAGTATGCAAAACTCTTACAAACAAAATTGCTCATTTAAATGATGTTTGTTTTCTTAAAAATATATTTTGCATTTTTTAACATTTTACTATTACAAATATATCTTCTTTTAATAACATATAAATTATGTTGTTAAAAATAAAAAAAAATTATTTCAAAAAAAAAAAATTGATACTAATAAAAATGAGCAATTCAATTATCCAATGCATAAAAAAATGTAATCAAAAGTTTTTTTTAACACAATTATAAATTTTTGATAGCACACTATTAACATTTTGTTCATATTTATTGAAATTTAGTAACACTATCAATTTTAATATGGTGTATCAAATAATATTAAATTTATGCTATTAATTCTAATATTTATTATAGTGTTTGAAGCATTAAATAAATTGATTATAATATTATACACATATTTATTAATATTACGGATTACCGATAGTTACTACTATTGACCATCGGTCGATAACCATCATTATAATTTTTTATTTTTTATATTTAATAATAAATTTTAAAAAATATATTTTTTATAAAATTGGCTAAATTACACTTGTTATCTTTGAACTTAACCCTTAATTCATTATTGTCCCTATACTTCAATTTGTCGCAAAAAAAAAAATCCTCCAATTTCAATTTATTGCAACAATAGTTATTAATGTCATTTTTCGGTCTAAACTTTACCGAAATGCATTTGTGACATCCAACTTTACGAATGACTTTTCATCTTAAATACACATATTATTAATATGATTAATGAATAATTCTTTTATTTTTTTACAAACGAAATAATTATACAATTATCATCATTATTGAATATTATTTTTAAAATTACCATAAATTGACTTTTCTTTTTGTTAATATATCAATTATAAGTATCCAATATGAATAAAAAATAAATTATATCAAATACTATAAATCAAATATGAATAAAAAAAATAAATTTGAAAATTAAATATGTAATATTTTAGCACTTTAGATTTAGTTTTATTACTAAATCAAAATATAATTCACTATTTTAATTTTAATTTGATATAGAAGTGGTAAAGTCTCTTATAAATGTATATAACATATTATTAAACTAATATTTCTTATTGAGAGAGTAAAATAAGTAACATGTCATCATTTATATGAAAAAAAAAAAGTAGTCTAATATCACTCTGGTTTAATAAAATTCTTTAAACATATCAATAAAAAAGGAAATTAAATTTTTTTTTCAATCAATGCATTTTTTTTATTAATTTATATATTTATTAAAATTATTTTTTTTAACAATTTTATTTCAAGAATTATCTTTTCCTTGTTAATATCTAGTAATTGAATTTTTACTAATACCAACTAAGTAAACCTTCTGATGCGTATTATTTTATACTTTATTCGTTTCACAATAATAGTCGTTTGAGGCGAATGCACACATATTAAGAAAGTTATTAAATAACTTTAATTTTAATCGAGATTAACAAATATACTCTTATTTTTCTCTCACCAAATAAAAGAATACATATGAAATATTGGAGTTGAAGATGAGGACAAAGTTAGAAAAAAACTAATAAATGTTGCATTGAACTCCTAAAATGACAAATAATTTGAAACAAAAAACACTTCATAAAACGATTATTATTGTGAAACAGAAAGAGTATTTTAGATAAAATAAAATAAAATATTAAAATTTTCATAATATTATTTTAATAATTAACTAAAAATAATTATGTCAATTCAGTGGTAAAAATAAATATTTAATTATTTTTATTATAAAAAATTAATTTTAAATATTAGATTTTAAATTCTCATTACTCTCATCCAAACAATCAAATTTCAAATATAAAAATTTCAAATTAAAGAATTTCAAATGTACAAACATACCCTAACTTTGTTTTCATTTTACTTGCCTTATAACTTGCATTTTCATCATTAGATGAATTTTATTAATTAATTTAACCATTAGACAATAGTTTTTATCAATTCATTTAATGGTGATGATTTAATTATAAAATAAAATAGCATTATACCACATCAATCAACTTTAACTTAATGGTTTTAATTTTATTTTTAAAATTATAAAATTATGAGATTGAATTTAAATCTAATTAAAAAATAAAAAAAAATCACTAAGTTTTTTTTTTTTTTTTTAAGTTTTACTTTTTTGTGAGAGCATGCTAATGATTATTAATGTTAGATTGTTACCAAAAGTCTCACTAATTTTGTGTTTTATAAAAATTAATTAAATTATTATTTATAGGAAGTAAATATATACAACATTTCATGTGAGGTAAATATCGCCATATAAAAAATGGTGTATATGCACTTTGATGAGTCTAATTTCACCAAATACTTGATATTATGGATCCCTCGAAGGGGTAGAATCTGTAGATAGAGAAAAGGCGAGTCAATGGCTCCCAGGGGCTGATCCCCCGGAAGAGACTCCGATGCTTAAGTCAGTAATTGTTTGAGAGAGAATGTAATTCAAGTAATTCAAGTTATCGAAGTAGTGTTCATACCTGTGAAGTTTAATCTTTGAGGTATTTATAAGAGATAGATCCTTATATGAGTTGAGTATGGATTTCCTTGACCAGTTTGGATTAGGATGACTATTTGCATGTTAGCTTGACCTTATCCTTATAATATTCGGATTTTAGGTAGATTAGGCAGCTGGGCTTGACCCATTATAATCCTGATTTAGTTCGGTATTTTTTGTCCCTTATCACATATTATGGAATCTAAGTTGGATTGTTGAATTTGCAATTAAATTGATTATGGGTATTGTTTGTAAGGTTATTTCATCTTTGAGAATAATAAATTAGAATACAATTTTTTTTTTTTAGAATTAAAATAGTAAACCTATGACATGGAAGAATTATGGGTGTCTAGTTTACTTGAGCTAATGATAGAAGATGTGTCCTTTATTAAGAAGAGTTGGTTTAATTGTGATTTGAATAAGTAAACGCTAGACATGAATGAATAAATTCAAATAAAAGAAATGGATTGCAGCTTGGGAAATAATTGTATTATTAGTTGTGATTGAAGAAAGGGATAATAAATTGTAATACCCCAGACTCCAGTGTACTGTGAATGTCTCTAGAGTATGGAATGAGACTAGACATTGAACCACAATAGCATGTAGAAGTTAAGTTTGTGAACACGAATTTAAAAGGAGATTGATCCAAGTGAAATGGGTAGGAACCGATTAATTATAACCAATCGAAAATAATATTTAGTTTTCATAATTCGTTGACAATCTAGGAAATGTTTATATATATATATATAAAGAATTTTATTGTGTTCTTGAGAGTTTGAGAATTGGGAACTATAAATAAATCTATATTAATCTTTAAGAAGATGGGTGATGAAATTATATTATAAAAGAATTATATATAATTACAATATGAAAATGGAAGTTGATATGTTTATAGTATTGATAAAATTCTTTATTTGTATGTAAATAAAATATAATTAATATAGAAATACTTAAGATGTATGATTGAAATAGATTTGAAGTTATGATGAGGAAATCAAGTTTAAAGCATAAGAGAAGAAATAATCTTTAGTTAATAGTAGGTGAACTAGGGCAATTATTTGAGAATATGAGAAACCAAATTTTGAATAGGTTTACAATTATATGGTTAAGTCCAAACTATGAATTAATAACCTAAAATAGGAATATTGTAACCTTTCGGTTAAATTGTTAAAATAAAAATAACGATAACAATGAATAAGCTGTAATAAATAGAAATAGCCAATAAATAAAAATGAGAATTAAATGGAAAGGAAATAAAGAATTACTTTGATAATTATGTATAAAATTGATAATTAAATAAAACTTGATATTGAACCTCAAGCATGGATGTTACTACAAGTATGTGATTTGGAAGGAGGTTGATATTTATAAGTCTTTTTGGACCTTAGTTTGGACTTTTGCTTGGTGGAGAATTGTTGTGAGTGTAAATGGCGGATGGAATTATGGTATTGGAGGTCTGAGTTAGACCATTATATTTTGTTAATTGAGTTGAGATTTATTGATTTTAATAGGGGGATTAATCCAATTTTAGAGGAAAAATGCTGTTGAATTTTCGATAAATTTTTAGGAGCAATATAAGAGTAATTTATATAGATTTTAATCGATAAATATTGTTATATTCTTATAATGGATTATAATATTAGATTATAAGGATAACTAATAGAGACTTAAATCGATTAGTTGATAACTTGTGATTTGGGAATCTTATGTATAGGTGAGAGTGAGCCAAGGAGTTACTAAATTATAAGCAAGTTGTGGTGAATTGAGAGTAATTAAAAGAATATAGCAGAAGAGGTAAGTTATGAAATGCTTTAACCTACCATGACCTATTGTTCATGAATTCTTATTAATTTATTCATTCATTCTATAAGGCCATTTGTATTATTGCTATTATTTCACTCCTAATGAACCTAGCTAATTGAACTTGATTTTATTGATGATCATTGAATTGTTCATGAAAGGCCACTTGGGCCGATATGATTATTGTTATTGATACCGATTAGTGAAAATGTTATCATTGTAGAACCTTATTATTTCATTGCTAATGACCCTATTGAACATGATGTGTAACAGAACTCTCAACTAATGGGGGATAAACCATTAGACCTTGTGCACTTGGTTATGCCTTACCCAGGGAGGGTTGTACCCTAGGCGTGTACTAAATAAAGTGCATGTTAAACTATGCCTTACATAGAGAGGGTAGTACCCTAGGCGTGTACTCAAAGAAGTGCATGCTAAATCTTTATATGTGTATCATAGTGACCGTGGGGACACTTATGAGATAATTGACGAGAATGATTACACGGTTTTGTTACATAATCATATACCTTTGGTACTCTTTATTAATGGCACGCGTGTAATGTTTATTGAAATCATAACTAATTGATATATATTTGTTAATGTGACCATTTGATCTTTGATATACAAATGTATAAACCATTATTTATTTATTCATTGATTATTTGTATAACCTTCTTTTTTATATGCATTTCATACTTACTGAGTTGATGGCTTACCACATCGTCTGTGGAATTCCAGGTTATAGTTGAAGGGTATAATGGATAGTAGATAGAAGTTGAGCTATAAGTTAGAGCTTCTACATTTTCTTCCTCCTCCAAGAAGCTATATATATATATATATATATATATATATGAAAATGTTAAATTTCAGATATTATATCTTTAGATGCTCCGTAGTCATTGAAAGTCATTATTGTATAAATATTATTGATATGTGTTATAAGGCATTATTGGACTTTCACTTGTATCAAGGATTATAGTACAATGATGATTGTTATTCATAGTGGAAAAATGGAAGTGAAACGGATTAAAATTAGCAAAGAAACTATATATATGTATATATTAATGATAATTATTGATACTGAACATAAGATAAGATTTATGTGATGAGATTGAGTATGAGCATGAGTTTTAATATAGAAATCTCTTTAATATTGATTTGTTATGACTGAGATATGTGAATGTATATGGAGTATGTGATTAGCATGTTGAGATCTTGGGCAGTGAATTGATGATATGTATGAATAATGCATGTTACTATATTGGAATTTATAGCAGGTATGAGTTCTACGGATTTTTCGTAACCCTAAGTTTACCCATTACCTAGAATCGTTGTGGCTCATAAGTTGGGTTGTGACAATCCAATACAAATTGAGATTGAATCCCAAGAAATGTATGTTTGGAGTTGATTCTAGCAAGGTTTTAGGATTTGTTGTTGGACCAAAAGGAATTGAGATAGATCCGGACAAGATTTAGGCTATCCAAGAGATGTCTCCCCCGAAGACTGAGAAGGAGGTGAGAGGTTTCTTAGGTAGAATTCAGTACATCAGCAAATTCATAGCCAGGTTGTCTACCATCTGTGAACCTATCTTCAAGCTATTGAGGAAGAACCAGCCAGGGAAGTGGAATGACAAGTGTTAGTTCGCTTTTGACAAGATAAAGTTGTATCTAATGAATTAGCTGATCCTCAAACCACCACAACTGAATGCCCCTTTGATTTTGTACTTGACAGTAAAAGAAATGGCTATAAGGGCATTACTTGCTCAAGCAGATCCTACGGGAATTGAGTTTGCTATATACTACTTGAGTAAGATATGAGGAAAAATATAATGCAGTTGAGAAAGCCTATTCAACAATGGTATAGGCTACAAAGAAGCTAAGACACTACTTCCAGTCCGTTAAGGTGATTGTGGTGTCGCGGATGAATCCTATGAGATATATGTATGGTGTTCCTACCTTGATTGGAAAGCTATCAAGGTGGCTAATTTTGTTGTCTGAATTCGACATAGAATATGTCACCAAGAAGACAATAAAAGGAAGGGTAGTAGCAGATTTCTTAGTAGAGAACCCGGTTAATGATGATGAAACCCTGGAATTTGGAATTTCCAGATGAGCATTTGACGATGATTGGGAAATAGACCTCGACGCTTTACTTTGATGGTGCAACCAATAAGTGTAGGGATGGTGCAGGGGTAGTCCTACAATCACCCGAAGGAGAACAAATTCTACTAGCTAAGAAACTAGATTTTTCAGTCACAAACAACATGGCAAAGTATGAAGCCTGTTTGTTCGGGTTGGAATCTCTAGCAACACTAGGGACAAAAGACATAGAGGTAGTCAAAGATTCCAAATTGGTGATTGAACATGCTAAGGAAAATTGAGAAGTAAGAGAGGAAAAACTCCTGCCTGCCTTATTGTCACATCCCACTTTTAGGATATAACGGTCCTAGGACATAGGTAGGCCTAAAGCCACCAAAAACCCGTAGAACCTACACCTGCTGTCAAAACCAATATGGTACTATGTACTAACCATCAATAATGACTTATACTCATTGCCCAAGATCAGAACCTGTTTAACAACTCTTCGTTTTACATTATGAACCCAATTATTTAATTCAGTATTACCATCATTCTTATTTATCAATTAACTTGTACATATTCCTTATCATCATATTGAGATTTATTTTTATAAGTCATCTATCGTCATTATTCAACATACATTCATAAAAATTACATTTCCTTACACAATTTAGGATAAATACCTTAATGTCCTATTAATACAAAACATATATCATTTAAATAACTATTGTCTTCCAATAACTACGGAGCAACTAACGAATTAAACATCCAAATTTAACTATTATACATACCATTAAATAAAAACTTTACATATGTACACTTATCAATATAAGCTCACTTTGTTGCACTGAAATCAAATGACGACAAATAATTGTAAATCTCCTTGTTTCTCTACTGTCTTCCTGTAAAATTTAAAGGAATGGGGTGAGTATAAAACTCAGTGAGTAAAGAATATACTGCTATAAATTGCGGGGTTTGGTATTCAACGATAGCTACAATAAAGTTTATGGCTCATACTTGTA